>CM035421.1:34452873-34672873 GCA_020310875.1 Ceratopteris richardii
TACTTAAGCTAATGCAGAAGGTATCGAAGATGAGGATATTCTGCATATTCTTGTTCCTGCTATGGTTTTTGCTGCACCTACTGTAGAGAAAATTCATGGCGATGGTAGAGATGGCCAGGCACATGCATTGATAGCTTTGTCTGTCAAACGTGCCATTACTCCTCACATACGCTCTTGCAGAATAGCTAAGGATGCTTGGGATACACTTACCACATTGTACCAAGCTAGGAATGAGGCTCATATTGCTTACCTCTAAAAACAGTTGGAGAGTGAGCACATGAATGAAGGTAATTCTATAGACAGTTTTCTAACAAAGATCAAAGAATTGAAGGAACCATTGATTTCTCCTGATGAGGTTATACGAGATAGATCACTTGTGCAGACCGCTCTGAATGGACTTCCTGATTCATATCCGAGTTTTTCTTCTACTCTTCGATTGATGATGAAAGGCAATCCAAATGCCTTATCATTTGAGGAGTTAGTCTGTGTTCTATGGTAGGAAGATTATTCTACAGGTCCATTATGCATGTTGCTGATCAAGCTTTCCTAGCTAGTCACAATGGCAAAAGAAAATGGAGCTCTTCAAGTAGTAAGCACAAATATGCTAATTTTGCACAATCCAAGAGGGAAGACAAAGATGAAAAGAAATCAGAAAAGAAAAAATTATTTTGCAAAAAGGAAATGATCATATCATAAAGAACTGTTCAAAAGTGGCTGCTAAAGAGGCAAAGAAGAAAGAGGCTCGAATGGTTGTTGCAAAGGCCTCTACACCAAAAACAGAGTCTGCTAATCTTGTGCAGGAAGAAGAATGGGTGTTTACTACTGTTTGCTATTTTGACCCATCTTCTCATGAGCAGTGCATGTCTGCGGTAGACTCAAATGTTTGCCAGTACTTTGACAATGGGACAACCAAATACATTACCTCGCAGCATAGTTTCTTCTCTTCACTTGAGCCTGCTCCTATAGGGAATATTGTTACATGTGCCAACAACTCCTTCTATCCTGTTATGGGAGTTGGTAGGATCACTATGACTACTCTTGATGGTAATTCTTTCACTTTCTGAGATGCTTTGTTTGTGCCAGCGATCAAGAAAAATATGCTATAAGTTTTTGCATTAGCTAAGATTGGCTTGGTTATGAAATTTGTTGATGATAGATGTATAGTTCATGATCTGTCAAATGACGACATCATTATTGCTTTTGGTATTTTATGTCGTGGGCTATATAAGCTCATAGACTATGAAAGATCTATAAATGATTTGGCATGTGCAGTACATGATTCTCATGCTATGTCTATAGAAATCTAAAATGATGTCCTCTTTGCCCAAACTTGAGGTGCCTAGTAAACATGTATGTGAAGGTTGTATTTTGGGCAAAATACAGTGTTCTTCCTTTCCAACAGATAGTTCAAATTGGGCTACTTGGAAATTACACCTTGTACATAATGATGTCTGTGGTCCTATGCACACACCCTCTTCTGGAAATTATCTCTACTTCATGACTTTCATTGATGAATTTTCTAGGCATGCATGGGTACATCCATTGAAAGCAATGTCTGAATTATTTATGTGCTTCAAAGAGTCTTTCGTTCGGGCTGAAAATCTATCAGCATATGTGGGATAAAACACCAATGTATAGTGTCGTATACACCTCAATAGAATGGATTTGTTGAACGAAAGAATAGGTCACTCAGGGAGATGGCGAGGTGTATGGGCAAGAGTCAGGCCATACCACATAGTTTTTGGCTTGAGGCTTTTATGTGTGCAGCATATGTACTTAATAGGTGTCTCACTAAAGCACTACAGTCTATCACGCCATATGAGGCTTGGCAAGATCACAGGCCATCTCTTGCTCATCTGCGTGTTGTTGGTTGTCTGGCATATGCATTAGTGCCCAAATAACATTGTAGAAAATTAGATGATAAAGTAGTAGAATGTATTTTTGTTGGGTACAGTTCTAAAAGTAAAGGATATCGTCAATATAATCCACAGACTAAACGCATTCTGGTTAGCCGTGATGTTGTTTTTGTGGAAGATGCTATTCAGCCATTGCTTTCATGTACTAAGGAGACATCTGTTAGCTCCAAAGACATATATGATACATTGTTGCCTCTTTTTACAGGTGGACACTCTAGTGTTGGTCCTAATGAGGCAAATTCTCAGCATTTGCAGGTTTCATGTGATGATACAAATAATCCTATTTCTGATCGAGATTTACATGATGCACTTGTTGATGAGAGAACTAATATTCAGGAGGCAAAAACTATGCCAAAATGGCTAGTGCAGACTTTGCGTGATAGCAAATTAGAAGCACCTCTATCATATCGTACTCGTTCAGGCTCTCATAGTGCCTCTTTTGCATCAGATTGCTATGATATGGCTGCATCTAATCTTTGTGATGAGAATGAGCCTGTTTCATTTGATGAAGCACAAAATTAAGAAAATTGGATGCCTACTATACAATCTAAATATGATGCTATAATGAAGAATGATGCTTGGTCTTTATGTGATTTGCATCCTGGCAAGAGGGCCATTGGTACTAAGTGGGTATACAAGCTGAAGCGTACGCCTGATGGTACAGTTGACAGGTATAAGGCCAGGCTTGTTGCAAAGGGTTATGCGTAGGAAAAAGGCATTGATTTTGATGAAACCTTTGCTCATACTTGCCGTATTACTACTGTTCGTAGCATTTGTGCACTTGCAGCTCATCATGGTTGGAATGTACATCAGTTGGACATTAAAACAGCATTTCCAAATGGTGAATTGCATGAAGATGTGTATGTATTTTAGCCCCATGGATTTGTGCATAAAGGGCATGTAAACGAGGTGTGCAGATTGAAGAAGGCATTATATGGTTTAAAGCAAGCACCACGTGCTTCCTATGAAAAGATACATGCGTATCTGATTGCACATGGTTTTGATAACTGTCCAACTAAAAGCACCTTATATGTTAAGCGTGCTAATGATGTACTTCTGATCATTGTGGTTTACGTTCATGACATCCTGCTCATTGGTCCTCATGAGAGGCATAATGCTCATTTTGAGGCTGGTTTTTACATGTATCATTTGAGATTTTTGATTTAGGTCATTTCCATAATTATTTGGGCATTTAGTTTATGCACGTTGATGGTGGAATGTCTTTGCATCAAACAAAATATATTGACATATTATTGCAACCTTTTGGCCTTCAAGACTATAAACCTATTGCCATTCCTATGGAAAAAGGTTTACGACTGAGTCTTCATGATGTTGAAGATGCATTTGATGTTGTTCTCTATCGGTACCTAGCTACTTAGTTTGTTTTATCCCAAGGGTGGATCACTACGGCTAGATTTTCATGCTTTTTCTGACTCTAATTGGGCTGGTTGTTGTGACGCTCATGTGTTCACTAGTGGTTTTTTCTTCATGCTTGGTAGCTCATGCATATCTTGGCTGAGCAAGAAGCAGCCTACTCTATCCACTTCCAGTTGTGAGGCTCAATATAGGGCAGCTTTCACATCGATTGTTGAGTGTGTGTGGCTCCAATGCCTTATGTCTGATTTGGGTGTTGGTCGGTCTTTTGCCACCACCATCTTTACTGACAGTGAGAGTGCATTGGTAGTTGTGAGGAATCCTATGTTTGATGCTGGAACTAAGCACATTGAGGTGCATTATCATTATGTCACGTAGAGGTTCTGCGATGGGGAGATTAGCTTGGCATATGTGCCCACACAAGAGAACATTGTAGACCTTTTCATGAAGGCTCTGCCTAGGGAGAAGTTTGAAGTTTTCCACAAAGCTTTGGGCTTACTTCGTTTTATGGATTGATTCAACATAGCTTGGCACTTCCTTATACATGAGTGCTAGCTCCTTGTCCACCACATCACTCCCACGGGGGCATTGGTTGATATATTTAGGTAGTGATGTGTGTGAACACACTAGGACCATCGGGGCACTTTTTTCCCTCTTTAGGAGGTTTTTTCCCTCGGTGTGTATATACACCTATTTCCCTAATGGACTACTCATCTTTGTACATTCTAGTGGTAATACAATCAGCATTATGTGTTGAGCTCCAAGCTTCTTCTTCTTCCTTGTGTTGTTTGCGTGCTTCCGCAGATGTCTAACTCCAACGTTCATGAGTATCCATTCTTCAAGCTTTCTATTTCTCTACAAAAGTTGTCCCACCTAGTCACATTACGATTGTACAAAAATTCAGAGTAGAGATTAATATCTTTATGACAACGTGCACATATGATTGCATATGTGGAAGGCTAGGAGCCAATAGCTATAGTGGCAATATGAAGTGAGTAGATGCCGTATTGCACTGTGTGGCATGGGAGCAATATTTAGGAAGATATGATCGTGCAAGAAAGAAGTTAAGAGGTGGGGCAAGTCTTGGATTTAAATTTTTAGAGTTCTGTGCTCATGAAGTGGAGGATGCTCAGAGAGAAGCAGGTTCAAGTGACGAATCTATATGCATAAAGAGCAAGTCGAATAATGCAGAGAAAGAAAAAATCCACACAAAGGTCAGTTTGTTTGAAAATTTGACGAAGGAAGCTAAAGTAAGGGATCCTTTGGGTTGATCAGAGCATAGAGTACCTGTGTGCTCTATAAGAAGCACTTGGAGTTCGAGAACAGATCATATTAGTGATATAATGGAGGATCGAAAAAAGTGGTGATAGTTGAGGGGATGAGTGTGTGTGCAGTCGGCAACATTGCTTCTAGCACTTGTTCCTTGTGGAATTTTCAAGCATATCCACTACTCATTGAAGTTTTCTTGCAAGAATAACCCTCTACCTAGATGGGTGTCTGAAATTCATGAGATCTTGAGTTGTGACTTTACATGCATCCTAACAAATACTTGTAGTTCACTTTTAACAAGTATTTGTACTTTAGTTGCATGATACACATAAACAAGGAGTTCCAAAATCTTATTAAGTGGTAATCCATGTACTAGAACCTCCAAAAAAATCTTTAAACATGAGAGTGCACATAAAAGCTGTGTTCTCTTGCTTCAGCATCTTCCCTTGAACGCAACTTGCTATGAGTCTTGAGGTGGTTTAATTACAATCATATCTTTAGATTTGGTAATTTTAAAATGCTGAATTAATTTAGACATTAGATATGCAACGTGATGATCACTAGGAATAAACCAAATTCTTATCTTCTTATCCTAGACTTTATCCTTGATCAAATGATGATGTACCTACATGTTCTTAGTTCTTGCATGCTAATTAGGTTGGCTGCAAGATGTAAAGAGCTCACCTTATCTTTAAAGATCATTGGTATTACTTGATAAATATCCACGCTTTTTAAAGTTATTTTTATCCATAAAACCTCTGTTTTTGTTCTACCAAAATTTTACACTCATCCTCTATTTGAAGAAAGTGCCACTATAATTTGTTTGTATTGCTCTAATAAAGAAGCTTTCCCTCAAAAAAACACATATAGCTTGATGTTTGAATAATCCTTGTTACTTGACCAATCAACATCTAAGAATAATATCAAGCTCAAATCAAAGAAAGATCAATAAAGTCCTTTATTCATTGACTCTTCCAAATATCTTGGTTGCATGCCAATGTGGTACTCTAGAAGATTGCATATTGTGAAAGGACTCTGATTGAGTAACTCAAGTCTCGTCTCATTAAATTAGCATAAATTAGACTTTGAATAAGACTTTGATATATCTTCACAGCATCAAAAAATTCATCTTCATGAGGAGAAAGTTTGTGATCCAACTCCATAGGAGTCCTTGTAGGTTTGCAATTGCGAACTTCATCACATAGCAAGCACATTAATTTTTGCATCATGACCTACTTAATTTTCATATAGAGATGATGGATGAAAGACAAAACACATTGAACTTAATAGAGTAATATAAACATATTTGTAAAGTTATAGTCACTTGTTTAGTTTTGTGAACATCTCATATAGGTTCAAATAATTTGATATTACTCAAGATGGTGTAGATATAATACGTGCCTCATCTTTAATACCTCAAAGTTCCGTCCATGGGATCAACTTCATATCTTCAAACCCCACTATAATTGTCAAAAGAATCCTTCTACCATTACCCTTTAGGCCGAGAGTAGGCTCGTCCACGGACTTCTTGACCCTCTCAACTTTTACCTCCTTCATGTCCCACATACTAAAAACCTTCTCTTGTAAATTCCATGTCTCTCCTATTCTGAGAACGACTTGAAGCCAAGGATCAAAATTCCTATAAGCATTAGGCTTCAAGTTTTTCTCCATAGTAATTCCAACTTCTAGTAGGCATAGGCTCTCGAGAGTTGGGTGTTTTCTTCAGGACTCTCTTTGACTTTCAAATGATGGAAGAAATTGATTCATTCAATCAAAGAGATCTCTTGATAACAATCGTTATCGTTATTGGCGTCCCGTGCTGAAAGGCTCTATTACTCCACTTTAAGGCTAACAAAGATCTTGTAGTCAACATAGAAATCTGCATCATACTCATCAAAGTCTCTCATGCTACTACATTGGTTTAGGTGAACCATAACAAAAAAGGAACCACTCTTACATACGTGTTTATCTTTATCTTCTTCCTAATGTTCCATACATGAACATCATGAAGCTCTCTAACCTTGAGGGACGTCTCGTAGTTGATGAATGCTATGATAGATAAATGGAATTCTTATCGTTTTATATTAAGTTTATGTTGCATTATCTCGATTCTTATCTTATTCGCATATGTAAAAACAACCCCTGTAATTTCTTCCTCTACAAGGGACAACAAATCCTAATGTAACTTGATGTATACTTCTCTTCTTTATCAGATTCACTGGAGACTTTGTCGAGTTGCTTCTTCTTTGGGATCTTTTGAACACTAGGTTTCTTTCTTGGCTCCTTGATAACCACATTAATCTAGCTCCTTGAGATCCTTCAGGAGCATTCCCTTGCACAGCCTTTCTGCAACTGCTTTCTTCAATCTAGATGCATCCTTTTCAAGCATCTCGATTTTTATCTTCCTCATGTCCTCAACCTTCTTTTTCTCCCCATGCAACCTATTCAAAGTATAAGCATGTCCAAAATTGTTGATTTGTGGATTCAACAAGGTGTAAAATATAGTGCAGTCAAACATCAAAATATACAAGAAAAGAATGCGTTTTGTGTGCTAGTCTCATTGCATTGTATTTCGTTTGCATTAATAATAAAGAAACACGATCCTCGGCCTCCAAATTATTAATTGGTTGACTAGCTGGCATCTTTCCATAAGTCTAGCATGGACACATCCTTGAGAATGTTAAGTCTCGTGATGCTTCATAACGTATTATGCACCAATTCAAAGCCAGACATTGAGTTATTGCATGATATTGTATCAATTTCATGCATATATTCTATATCAAGCATCAAAAAGAGGGATGTTGTACAAGGTATCAAAGTTTATGCGCAAGTGTATGAGAGAAATTCATGCACAAGGTTGATACCAAGAATCCAATTTATGTGGAATATTGATGCGTAGCATAAAATCACTACATGTGGATAGACGTTCGATGGCACATAGCCAATTAAGTTGCAAGGTCGATGCCCAAAAGCAACCCGACACATAAATCCGATGCTTGTATAAATCCCTCGATTCTACATGTTACGTTTATGTGACATATCTATGCAAGGTATCAACTTCCTACATAAAGTCAATGCATGACATCGATTTTATGTGCAAAGCCGATGCTCCACACCAATTTCTCACATAAAACCAATCTCCAACATTTAGAATACTTGATGCTAGGCATAAGGTTTATGCAAACAAGTCATGTCAAGCAATGCGTTCCCACACAAAGTTGATGTCACTGATCAACTTTATGTAAGAACGCAAGGTTGAGCATTGACTCCTTGCATAAAGTCAATACTTTAGCATTTCATTCATGCTAAAAGTCGGTGCGGCTCATCGACATCCTATGTAAAGTTGATGCACGAAATCTAAGTAAATTGGTCAATTTATTCTACTAAAACTCAAAAGGATCTATAGAGAATGCGAAAACTTTAAGGAACCTTTTTTTAATTATGAGTTTCTATACCTTCTATGTTTCTTTCCTTATTTCTTGGACTCTATATCTATTGAGGCTTGATTTTTTCCTTTTTGTGGATTCACATATGCTTCTAGTTAGAAGAGATCTTTTCTCATTTCTCTATTGGAATTTGATACCCTTTGCCACGTTTATAGATATTTTGACCTTCTAAGTAACCTAGTTATAACGTAATAAGCTAGAAATCAAGTTAGATCTAGTCGGTTCATTTCTAACTACGAAAAGAATTTAGTTTTTCATCATATTTTGGCCATATGTTTTGGCTCATTTTGCATTTGTACAAAAAGTTGTGTTTCTATGTTATTTAGGTTTTGCATTTAGAATGATGTTGATTTTAAGCTTCCATAGAGTACACCAAGTAGGTGATACATGTTTAGCATTCCATGGTTTCTCTAATTAAGCATGTAATGTTCTCAGTTGAGTTTCGATCTTTAAGTGAGAATTCCAGATCTGTCCATCATTATTGGTTCAAGAGGTGAGTCTCTCTAGCGTTGGTAATTCTCCGAAGGGCCAATTGCTTCCTTCAAATGTTCATAGCTAGTAGATGCTCTAAACTGAAGATATCAATCTTGCTAGTGTTGAAAATAGTCTATGGAAACACATATCTAGATGTTGCGAAACTACTCTCGATTGTGGATGGATGAATGATCAACTCCAATTTCCCATAAAAGCATGTCAAAGGTTGCAAAGAATGATATTGAGAGGGTTGTATTTTTTGAAAATTCTAGAAGAGCATTGTTCATGTCAAGATCTAGAGAGGAAGAATGTAATGCACCATCAGGCCAAAGGCTCTCAAGCATGCTCATCAGCAATTATGTTTGATGGTTGGTCATATAGGCCAAAAGATAATGGTAAAAGGAACTTCTTCAAATGCACTTGGGAGAATGCTTGATGTATAGTGCATCTACGAAGACAATGTTTTATTTTTTTATTGATCGCAACATCCATCAGGATCCCAATCTTAAAGTCAGAATGTTGCAAAAGGATCTTGCATCATTTGATGGCGATCTACCAAGTGTTCTTTATGTGCAGCTTGATAACAATTATAGCAAGAACAAGTACTCTATTCTTGATATATAAGTATGTTGCTATCCAAGAATTGGTTTCAAAGAATTAAGATGAACTTTTTCTTAGATGGACATGCTCATGATCATATAGATCAGATGGTTGATGTGTTTTCATAGAACTTTTCACATGCAAATGCATTTACACATGCATAATTGCGTGCGCTGATAAATGGAGCTTATACACCAAGGTTAAAACTTCTCTATCTGATGCATATTCTCATGCTCATTTGAATAATATAAGCTTCAATCATGTTTTCGTGATCAAGAATCTATGTTAAATAGTTCATTTCTTCTCCCGACAAAGCAATGTTCATCATCATGTCAATGGGAGCCTCTCAAAGGTTGCAAGTTTTTATTTAGCATTCTAGAAGTTATTCGGATTGGTGCATGATAGAAAACTTATGATCATGAAGCATTTTTACAATGTGAGTATGGAAGATAGGACATGTCAATGGTACACACACTTGAGGAGATGAGGAAATCCATAGATCATGCTAAGAAATATTCAAGTGATGAGGATGTATCTTGGTGGAATACCTATTGCAATAATTAACATCAAGTAATACAATGCTATATTGCAAGAGAGTGAAATTTTGACATGATCTCGGGATTCTAATATCTTGTCCAATTATAGATGTTCAATATATTGTTGGGTGTGTGTAGAAGTGCGAGAGACACACGAGAGGCACACACAACGAGCACAAACATAGCAAGACACACGGAGACGATGATGGCTAGAATAACTCTCTCTATTGACGATGAACTAAAACTGAAGTAAGAGTTGAATATAACCCTAAGTACAAAGTACCACCACATATGAGAGTATCAAGTATGTGGTAACATGGGGAAAAAACCTCTAGCCAGCACTAGAGTAAAAAGTGCCCATGTATAGGGAAAAGATTCACATCAAAGCTACTCAAGGAACACATAATTGTAACAAACCCCCCTGGACCAAATGATGTGAACACATAAAGGGAGTGATAGATCAGCCCCCACAAGGTAATAAGCCTAAAGCTTTGCGAAAAGCTTCACACTTTTCCCGTGGAAGAGCTTTGGTGAATATGTATACCACATTATCTTGTGTAGGCACATATACCAAATATATATCTCCTGCATAAAGGCGCTCTCTCACATAGTGATAATGCACCTCAATATGTTTGGTCCGTGCATGAAACATTGGGTTTCGTGCAATAGCCAAAGCACTCTCACTATCAGTGACAATATGTGTAGCAGCATCAATCTCCACACAAAGATCCATCAATAGGCGTCTCAGCCATATACACTCCACTGTGGCTGTGAAAACTACCCTGTACTTGGCTTCACAACTCAATTTCGCCACTATAGGTTGCTTCTTACTCAACCAAGATATGCATGAGTCTCCAAGGAAAAAGAAATTGCCACTAGTGGACACGCGAGTATCATAAGAACCAGCCCAACCACTATCTGTAAAAGCATGCAAGCATGGTTGAATATCTCTACCATAAAAGAGACCTAAGCTCAAAGTGCCTCAAAGATATTGAAACATACATTTCACTGCTTGCCAATGCTTAGTGCTAGGGCTATGCATGAATTGACTCAACTGGGAAACTGCATACTGTATATCCGGCCTCGTGTTGCATGCATATATAAGACATCCCATAGCTTTTTGATAAAGACAAGTGTTAAATGCATCATTGGAATCCTCAACTGAGAACCTCAACCTTGTCTCAACTGGTCTGAAGTAGTTCCTCAACATATTTTGCTTGATGCATAACAATTCCCCCCTCAATGGATACAAACTGGATGCCAAGATAATAGCTCAAAAGACCAAGATAAGTGACATCAAAAGTATGTTGCAAATCAGCCATAAGAATATCAAGTTTTACATCACATGACCTAGTCAAGAGTATGTCATCGACATAAAGAACAAGCACTATAAAGTCAGCCCCATTTTTGCGTACATAAAGTGTGCTTTCAATCGGACTACATGTGAAGCCAAGAGCAATCAGGTGCTTATGGATTTTGTCATACCGTGCACATGGAGCTTGCTTGAGACCATACAAGGCTTTATGCAAGCGAAAAACCATATGCTCTTTCCCTTCATAGCAAATCTAGGAGGTTGCTTCACATAAACCTCTTCTCGCAAATCACCATTCAAGAAGGTTGTTTTTATGTCCAACTGATGCACTTTCCAACGGAGATGGACAGCCAATGCAACCACTGTACGAATGGTAGTCATGTGTGAAGTAGGTGCAAATGTTTCCTCATAATCAATGCCATATTGTTGCGCATATCCTTTGTCAACCATTCTAGCTTTGTAGCGATCAATGCTACCATGAGATTCTCTCTTAATCTTATAAACCCACTTTCTACCAACGACAGTCTTTCCTTTTGGCAATTCACATAACTCCCAAGTACCATTCCTATGTATGGAATCCATTTCTGATTGCATAGCACTCATCCATTGTGGATCCTCACATGCATCTTCAAAAGAAAGTGGCTCTTCATTACATGGTGTAGCAATAAGAGAATAATCCACAAAACTACTTGATGCATGGTGAGAGCTTGATCTTGTTCTACCAAGTAAAGGTGCACTCAATTTGTTGTCATGCAAAGTTTGTTTCAGCCACTTTGGCATAGTTTGTGCACTTTTGATAGACATGCATTCATTATGTAAAACATCTTCAATATGTACATCATGCATGGGCTCAATTTCATGCTCATTTTCAGTCATACTTTGATGCAAATGTTCAGCCATATGTGGCTGGAAATTTCCGGTAGTTTTGAGAATGTTTGGCTGAAATGTTTCAGCCATGTTTGGCTAGAGATTCTCTACATTTTCAGCCCTATTTGGCTGGAATTTTCAGCCCTTTGAACCTTAGTTGGCTGGCCTGCATGGCCATAGTCAAGCGCACCATTTTGGAACAAAGTATCGAACACATCTTGTGAGCTAATTGTTGGCTATTTTTTGCATTCAAGTAGAGGGAAAATTGACTTTTCAACAAATACCACATCTTGACTCACAATAATTGTGTTCCTCAATGGATGGTACAAATGATATCCCTTACTTTCAGCACTATACCCAACAAATGTACATTTGTTTCCCTTCTTATCAAGTTTGTGACATTGTTGTGATGGCACAAGAGCATATGCCAAACAACCAAACACATGCATATGACTAACCATAGGCTTATGACCATTCCAAGCCTCATAAGGAGTGATGAATCTCAATGCTTTTGTAGGGCCGTGATTCAACACATAATTTGCACACATGATCGCTTCCATCCAAAACTTATCACGAAGATGCTTTCCTTTAACCATACATCATGCCATTTCAAAAAAAGTTCTATTTTTACGCTCAACAACACCATTTTGTTGAGGTGTATATGGCACCATACATTGATATGAAATATCTCTTTCACGAAGAAAAGCATTAAACTCATGTGACATGTATTCACCACCATGATCCATGCATAGAGTCAAAAGCTTTTGTGAAGAAAAAGTTTCAGCCATAGCTAAAAATGCTTTGAAGCAAGAAAATACCCCACTCTTTGCTTTCATAGGATACACCCATGTATGGCGAGTAGCATCATCAATGAAGGTAACAAAATATACATGCTTCCCAAAAGATGGATTCTTGATGGGACCACATACATCACTATGAACAAGCTGCAATTTTCTTGTAGTGTGTGTATGACTATCTTTTGGAAAAGAAACAGGATGCATTTTTGCCAACCTTCACATGCATGCTCCCTATGGACTGAAGTGTAGGCAAAACAATAACTATGTCCTTCTTTTGCAAGTAAAGCAAACTATTGAAGTTCAAGTGACCACAATGAGCATGCCAAAGCTCCATTTCAGCCATGGAAGAATTATGAGCAACCAAGGCATTTGAGGCAACCCTCTTGTATGTATCCATGCAATACAAACCACACGAATGGCTTCAAAATGGTTGCAAAACCCCATCGCCCCTGGTAGAAATGTTTCTTGGCTTCTGAAATTCACAGTTCTATGCTCCGAAGTCGATTTGCACTATTAAAAGTATGCGCACGCTACGACGCGAAAAATCAACACTTGAGAAGGAGTTGAACATGCTCTAATACCACTATTGGGTGTGTGTAGAAGCGTGAGAGACACACGAGAAGCACACACGAGGAGCAAAAATGCACCAAGACACACGGAGAAGATGATGGCTGGAATAGCTCTCTCTATTGACGATGAACTTAAACTGAAGTAAGAGTTGAATACCACCACATATGAGAGTATCTATTATGTGGTAACATGGGGAAAAAACCTATAGCCAGCACTAGAATAAAAAGTTCCCATGTATAGGGAAAAGGTTCACAACAAAGCTACTCGAGGAACACATAAGTGTAACATATATGACCGATGAATTAAAAAGTATTATTCATCTAGATGAGAAGAATATTTATTTATTTTCTAGAAATTCCTAAGACATTATATTTGAGAAGAATATTTATTTATGTCCTAGAAATTCCTAGAATATTTATTTATGTCCTAGAAAGTAATTTTGAATTCCTAAGCCATTATGTTTGACAATGGGTGAACATCAAAATAAGATAGATTCAATAACCCTTCATTGGTATAATTACAGACGCGAGAATGTTAATACGGGCAAATATATGTTGGAGATGATATGTTCCTCAAAGTGAGGATCATAAAGTAAAAAGAGCATTCCTAGTACATCAGATTTTACTTTGAGCAAGGTTTCAATAGTTAAAACGCTAAAGACGAAACTTGTTGATCATGTATTTAGTGCATCTCATAGGCAAAAAAGAAGCTAAATTTGTGTTCCCAAGAGTTTTTACATGCATTTGGATGCGGATGGAGCTTTACTTGCCTCTAAAGACGAAGGTGAGATCTCTCATGGTTCAGATACTACTAAATCTACTTCTGAAAGTGCATGTAATTTGGAGGAAGCTATCTACATAAAATTTATAGAGATTATCTAGTTGTATAATTGTTGGATAAATATATATACTACAAGAAAGAGCTGTAGGAAAAACTATTATGTAAATAATCACTTAACTTTAAAATAAAACCAGAAATCTCTTGAGGAGATGATTTTCAACTGCTTATCTATTTTTACGAAAAGGAATTGTTTCTTTTCTATCAACATAGAGACATTTTGATCGGGTTTTTATTTAATTTTGCAATTTCATTAAATTTTAATATAATTTTGCCTCATTTTGTAAAAGTGTCTATACTAGTATAAAGCTTCTTTAAAAGTGAGGGCAAAAGTGGTAATTTTACCCAAAATTTAGAGAATATTAACATTTGAGTTCTTTCATAGCGCAATAGTTTTCTTTACAAGTGAAACATTTTGTTTCTTAATTCGTTTTCTATTCTCTTCAAATAAAAAAGAAAGGATTATGAGCTAGATACCACAAAGAGATACACTATTAATTTCATTCATTCTTCTATATTTCTGTTCTTTGTTGACATTAAAATAAATATTTACATTCAAGCTGTATATAATCATTTGAGTCATTCAAGAAAGTGCTAGTGCAAACGGTATATAATTCGTCTCTCTCGTAGAAGATGAGGTTCAATTCATGTTGCCTGAATTCATATCCTATCGTGAGACGTTAAACAAGATCGTATTGAAAAATTACTAGTTTTGAGGTGCTCTTGGTGGACCATCAATGGTGGCAAGGACCATGCTAGTTGTGAACAGATAGACTTCAGCTCAAACCCATCTCTTCATGTGGATTTATGGTCATCTCTACCCGATTCCTACCCTTAGCAAGTTTAGTCTTTTTATCTGAATTTAGGTCATCTCTACCCAATTCCTACCTGTAACTGTAGGTTTTTGGCTGTTCTCATTCCTAGTAAGTGCTAGGCATTCTACCATGCTTGCGTAGAGAAGATGAGGTTATATTCATGTTGGCTGCGTTCATAGGATACCCATCATCATATGCTAGGACAAGATGTTAAACAACCTCCCTTTACGAAATCATTAGTCTTGAGCTGCTCATGGGTGACTTCATCAACAGTGACAAGGGACATGCTAGTTGTGAAAAAGATCAACTTCAGCTCAACCCAGTCTCTTCGTCTGACTTTATGTTAGAGAGGTCCCATGTATAATGTGCCGTTCAATTTGCACTTTAAATAAATCCAAGCCATGAACAACAGTACATCGCAGGATCTAACTTCTTTTAAAAATATAATAATAATAATAAAATGAATCCGCGAATCTTCGGTCTTCCATTCTCTGACGGCAGAGAAGTTGTCTGCGTAGACTCCTCTTCAGATATCATTTTATGTCAAATGATCTTCACATATATCATCTCATGTCATAAGAATTTCACTTTTGGAGGAGGTTTTCTTCTATTCTCTATCTCACTGACCCAAAAGATTCCTGACCATCTCCGTAGTCTGCATACTGGCGGAGATGAAACTCCACCTCCTAACACAACGTAAGTTTCCGAACTGTAAGCCCACGGGTCAGTGTCGCGAACGGACGCAGCTCCTGATCAGCGTCCAGTGTAGCTATAATTCACGATACATGTAAATATCCAAGGTAACTTCTCTCTCTCTCTCTCTCTCTCTCTCTCTCTCTCTCTCTCTCTCTCTCTCTCTCTCTCTCTCTCTCTCTCTCTAGCCTGAGCTTAATGAGAATCGATGTACTCAACATTGCAGAGAAGAGATCACAGAGGCAGATATACTTTGAAGATTGCCAAGGTCCTCACACAATTTTGGCACATGCCATCAAGGAGTCACTAGATGCTATTTGAAGATGACCAAGGTCCTCACAAAAGTTTGGCACATGCCATTAATGAGGCAAATGATCTTAAGGACGAGCTCGAAGAGGAGGAGTTAGTAGCTGTTATTTGAAGATTACCAAGGTCCTCGCACAAGTTTGGCACATGCCATCAATGAGGCAAATGAGCTTAAGCATGAGCTCGAAGACAAGGAGTTAGTAGATGCTATTTGAAGATGACCAAGGTCCTCACACAAGTTTGGCATATGCCATCATTGAGGGAAATGAGCTTAAGGATGATCTCGAAGACAAGGAGTTAGTAGATGATATTTGAAGATGACCAAGGTCCTCCTACAAGTTTGGCACATGCCAAACTTGAGACAAATGAGCTTAAGGATTAGCTAGATGCTATTTGAAGATGACCAAGGTCCTCACACAAGTCTGGCACATGTAATCATTGAGGCCAATGAGCTTAAGGATGAGCTCGAAGACAAGGAGTTACTAGATGCTATTTGAAGATGACCAACATCCTCACACAAGTTTGGCACACGCCATCAATGAGGCAAATGAGCTTAACTATGAGCTCCAATATAGGATTTAGTAGATACTATTTGAAGATGACCAAGGCCCTCGCACAAGTTTGGCACATGCCACCATTGAGGCAAATATGCTTAAGAATCTTCTCTCACTAGACAAGGAGCTTAAGGATGAGCTTAAGGATGAGCTCGAAGACAAGGAGTTACTAGATGCTATTTGAAGATGAGCAAGGTCCTCACACAAGTTTTACACATGCCATCATTGAGGCAAATGAGCTTAAGGATGAGGTCAAAGACAAGGGGTTACTAGATGCTATTTGAAGATGACCAAGGTCCTCACACAAGTTTGGCACATGCCATCAATGAGGCAAATCAGCTTAAGGATGAGCTCGAGACAAGGAGTTACTGGATGCTATTTGAAGATGAACAAGGTCCTCCCAGAAGTTTGGCACATGACATCAATGAGGCAAATGCGTTTAAGGATGAGCTCAAACACAAGGAGTTACTAGATGCTACTTGAAGATGACCAAGATCCTCACACAGGTTTGGCACATGCCATTCAATGATGAAAATGAGCTTAAGGATGAGCTCAATGACAAGGAGTTACTAGAATCTTGTAGAATGAATGGAGGCCTCATTGCCCTACTTTTGAGTATATGTAACAAATAAACAAGTTTAGAAGGAATCCTCAATTCAAAGTTCTAGATTGGAAGAACCTATGATGTCTCATTGGAGGGGAAATACTAGAATACAATGGGGTTGTAGCAATGCCTCCAATTGAAAAAAAATGTGTGAAGCATCACTTATGCAACCGCTCATAACTTAAGCATCACATACATGGTCCACATAAAAAAGATGCATCATTGCATAAGTGATACTAAAAATCACTTATGCGATGTAAAATAAGAGCGTCCCTACTAGCTTCACACCTAAGAGATGCTTGGTGAAAAACAAGCAAAATTCTTGTAATGCAAAAGCATCACATAAGCAACACTACCTTTAAAATAGGAAAAAATGATTTCTATCGACACATTTGTGTGGCGAATATTCAAAAGAGAAAGAGCACAAGAGGGGGATATATGCAAGAGAGAGAAGTGGAAGTTAAGAGAGGTATATGTACACACATACACACACATGCATACATACATACACACAATAAGAGAGGTATGCATACACACATACACACACATACATACACATGCATGCATACATACATACAAACATGCAAAGACACACATGCAAACATACATACACACACCAAGAGAGGTATGCATACACATGTGTACATACATACACACATGCATGCATACATACACACACACCAAGAGAGGTATGCATAAACACACACACACATGCCTACAAACAGACACACTACGCATACAGACACATGCATATATCATACACACATTCATAAACATATATACACATCACAAACACATGCAAACACACACATTCATACATACACATGCATACATGCATGCATACACATGAATGCATACACACACACAAATATATATATATATATATATATATATATATATATATATATATATATATATATATATATATATATATATATATATATATATATATATATATATATATATATATATATATATATATATATATCACACACACATTCATACATACATAGATGCATACACAGATACACACTTGCATACATAAATACATTCATACATGCATACACACATATATGTATATTACACACATGCATATAGATACACATCACACACATGAACACACACACACACATACATACATACATATATATATATATATATATATATATATATATATATATATATATATATATATATATATATATATATATATATATATATATATACATACAGACAAACATGCATACACACACATGCAAACATACATACACACCAAGAGAGGTATGCATATACACATGCGTACATGCACACATGCATACATACATACACACATGCATACACACACACACACCAAGAGAGGTATGCATAAACACACACACATGCATGCGTACATACAGACACACTACGCATGCATACACATGCATATATCATACACACATTCATAAACATATATACACATCAAAGACACATGCAAACACACACATTCATAATTACACATGCATACATGCATTGATGGAGAGTGTTAATCTCCAAAAGAACAACCTACTCTTGAAATTAGAGCATCTCTATATCAAGAGTAAGTCAAAACCTTCACCATTTTAGAGGATCAATACTCAATTATAAGGATTTTGGAAAATCTGTGAAGAAGATGATTCTACAGAAAATCTGCTGCACATATCTCTCTCATTGACTTATCAAACCTGTAAAGTTTTTTATGAAACTTTGCACAAGGTGTTGCCTAAAGATTTCGCACCTCCTCCAAGTTGAATCACACCAAAAGATTCAGTATAACTTGAGAAATGAACTCAACAAGTTACCTATGTCTAAAAATTGTCTCCCTGTAGAGTCGACTTTGACACCTGTAACTTCTAAGACATGGTTCTCCAAGACTAGAACCCGTTTAAGCAAATTCTTTTAGCCACAAGTAGCTTACCTTCCAACTTAAAGACTAAGTGCTTACTTGCTCAAAACTTTAAACTGTGGAAAGAGAATTGATCAAAACATTGATTTCGAATTTTGCGCCTGTTTCAGGAACCAGTGAACACTTCTTCACATATGAATGTTCCTACACATAATTCTCACAGCCTGATCACAATTAGGCTCTCAAACTTTAACCATAGACTTAGAAGTCGACAAAAGGATTCTTGAAATGATCACGCAAAGATGGAGAATGCATAGAAATATCGGGCGCAACTTCTCTTTATTTCTGACAGAAATTACATCTAGATGAGAGAGCTATTCTAATCTCTTCATAAGTGTCTAATAACTTCTAATTCTTCTCAATTCTCATGCTCTACATACTCTCATCTCGTGTCCCAACATTTTCCAAGTATATATATAGACAAAAAATTTACAAGCTTATGACTAATCAAAGACATAAGTGAGTTGGCTATAAATTAATGTACATATGTGTAAAATTCTTTATCTTCTGAATATGAACTTCTTCCATGCTTCATAAGTTGGTCTTTTCTTTAGTCCTTGACTTCCAAAGCTTCAATTGTTGATTGCCCTGCACCAACAGCTCCCCCTCAATCATCAATTGAGGTTTTCTCTATCTTCTTTATGTCTGCCATGTCTTTGAACTTCTATAGCTTTGGTCCATCCAAGCTTTTGGTAAGCATATCAGCTATCTGATCTTTAGCTGAAGTATGTATGACTTCAATCTCTTTGTCCATCACCTTCTCTCTTAGAAAGTGATACTGAATCTCAATGTGTTTAGTTCTGGCATGAAATACAGGGTTCGCAGCTAAATATAATGAACTCATGTTATCTCCATATATGATAGGTGTACTCTGTATAGTGTCAAAACTCTTCATGAGAGTCTTAAGCCATATCACTTCCTTTGTAGCTTCAATCATACCTTTGTACTCAGCTTCTGTAGATGATAAAGCAACTGTATGTTGCTTCTTTGAACACCAAGAGATTAACTTATCTCCCACATAACACATGTATCCATAGGTTGACCTTCTATCATCAGGATTACCTGCCCAATCTGCATCACTATATATTTTGATGTTTGTATCTGATGTAAAACCATAATACAAACCTTCTTTGAGTGTACCCTTAATGTACCTCAACACTCTTTTACCTGCAATCCAATGTTCTTTCCTAGGGCAATGCATGAATTGAGTTAATACTCCAACTGCATATGACAAGTCAGGTCTAGTTAATGTAGCATAGATAAGACTACCAACCAAACTCTGATATAGCTTCATTTCCTTGAATTCTTCTCCACCACATCTTCTCAATTTGTGATTCACCTCCATTGGAGTAGGTGCTACCCTGCAATCATTCATCTTAAACTTGATTAACAAGTTCTTCAAATACCTTTCTTGAGTCACATACACTCCATGTTGAGTGTATGAAATCTCCATGAACAAGAAATATGATAAATCTCCCAAATCACTGATTTTGAACTCTTTCTCCATTTGCTTCTTTAGGCTTTGAATGTCTTTCTCATTTGTACCTGTAAGAATTATATCATCAACATATATGCACATATAAATGAACCCATCATCACTTGCTTTAACAAGCAAGCTACTATCTGCCTTTGATACTTGAAATCCAAGTTCTTTCAAGAACTTCACAAGTCTATAATTCCATGCCCTTGGGGCCTACTTCAACCCATCTCTTGAGCTTACACACATGATCTGGATACCTCCCATCTCTGAATCCTTGAGGTTGCTCCATGAAAACATCATCTGAAATATAAGCATTTAAAAAAGCATTCTTCACATCTAATTGACATAATTTCCAACCTTTACATGCAGCAATTGCTATGAGTGTCCTCATAGTTGTCATCTTTGCCACAGGACTATAGGTCTCATCATAATCAATACCATATGTTTGAGCAAACCCTTTCACAACAAGTCTAGCTTTGTACCTAGACACACTTCCATCTACAAATCTCTTTGTATTATAGACCCACTTGCATCCAATGATCTTCTTGCTATTTGTTTTAGGAACCAAATCCCATGTCTGATTCTCCATCAATGCATCATATTCTTCCTGCATAGCTTTCTCCCAATTTTCTTACCTTTTGCCTCCTCATATGTAGAAGGTTCTTCATCTGCCTTTATCATGTAAGCATAATCTTTGGTATCCAGAAAAGAAGTATCATAGCTATACCTTGTAGGTTGCCACTTGTGTCTTGATGACCTTCTGAGTTCTCCACTCCTTGAGGTTTCTGGTTCTTCACACTCACGATCAAATCTTGGCATTTCTTCAACTTCAACCTGCACTTCATTATTCTCCTCTTCATCAAATATCTGAATCCTTTGATTTACCCTTCTTTTGATTTACATCTTCTTCACCACCTGCATTAATATTGATTGTACCTGCATACCAAGTACCTTGCTCATCAAATGTAACATCTTTTGATACAATGAATTGCTTTGTAGATGGGCTCCACAATCTATAACCCATATGCTTGTCATCGTAACCAATGAACACATACTTTTCAGCTTTAGTTTCCAATTTGTGTATTAATTGTGATGGCACATATGCATATGCCAAACATCCAAATACTTTGCAATGATCCAAGGTAGGTCTCTTACCCCACCATGCCTCATATGGTGTCATACCCTGCAAGGCTTTACATGGTAGCCTATTGACCAAATAAGTAGCTGTATTTACAGCCTCAGCCCACAAATAATTTGGGTAATTTTTCTCCTTCATCATTGACCTTAAAAACTCAACAAGAGTTTTATTACTCCTTTCTGCTACACCATTTTGTTGAGGAGAGTACCTGCAAGTGATTTCCCTTTTTATACCTGCATTCCACAAATAATCACTAAACGCATTAGAGAAATACTCTCCCCCTCCATCTGACCTTAGTCTCTTCAATTTATGACATGTAATTGTCTCTGCATACGCATGATAGTTTTTGAATGTGTTGAATACTTATGACTTATCTTTCATCACATAGATAGTGATCCATCTGGTAGGATCATCAACATAAATCACATAATACCTTGAACCATTGATACTGAAATCCTTTGATGGTCCCCACACATCTATGTGTACCAACTCAAGCTTCTCTGAATACATGAAACCATGCTTGGAGTAAGATTGCTTATGAGCCTTACCTAATTGACATGCCTCACATCTGTATATCATATGTTGACCTGTAACATTAGGCAATCCAAGCACTGAACCATTGTTAATCATATCTTTGATACCTCTTTCATTGAAGTGTCCAAGCCTCTTGTGCCAAAGATCTAACTCAGAGATCTTATGTCCTCCATAAGTGAACAAGGCATGACCAACATTACCTTGAATCTTCAATGTGAACAACCTTCCTTCTTTTTTCCCTGAAACAATTTGTTTATACCCATTGCTAGGGTCTTCCACAAATACTCCTTCATTAGTGAATCTAACTTCATAACCTTTTTCAACAAGTTGTCCTACGCTTATCAGATTCTTAGGAATTGTAGGAACATACAAGACCTTACTCAATAAGGTGCTACCATCCTTGGCCTTCACTGATCCAATTGACTTCACATTGTGCTTTGTATTGTCACCTGTTTGAACAACATGATTAAATACCTTATTCTCTAAATCAATCATCAATGCTATGTTACCACTCAGATGATTGCTACACCCTGACTGAATGTAGAAGACTCTTTGATCTTCACTTTGCCTTTCACAAGTTGCATTCATTATCAATTTTGAATCCTCCTTCTGATCTGAAGCATAACGGTAGTCGGTATTATTGTATTGTTGACTTTGGAATCCTCTACCTGCATTTCTTCCAAAGTAGCCCCTACTACCTCTACCTCTGAAATTACCTCTTTGATTTCTGCCACCTCTTCCTCTTGAATTAAAATTCTGATTATATCCACCATTACTCTGATTATTATGCCAACAATCATTAGCTAAATGATTTGTCTTACCACAAATCCAACAAGCTTTGACTCCATCTTTATTATTCTTGCCTCTTTCTCTACCTTTACCACCTCCTCTTCCTCTTAGGAAGTTGGTTTGACTAGTTGTGCCTTCATCTTCAATTGCTTGTTGTTTTCCTTTGTTATTTTTCTTCTTATCCTTTGAGTACATTGCATGACCTGTACTCTTGGCAACTGATTTAAGTCAGGAGTAAAATGATCAAGTGATAATTCAGTAGATAGAATGAATGGCTTCCATTTGTCATCACCTCTCAAACCTGTAAGGATTTTCCTTACCAATTTATCCTCCTCAATGTCTTCATCAACAGCCCCTAATGCATCTGCAATGTCCATTCTGGTTACATAATCTGAGATGGATTGAGAAGCCTTCTTCTTGAATGTAGTAAATTCTGCCCACAAGGATGCCTTCCTAGACTTTGTGGTTTTTTGGAAATGCTCCTCCAAAGCATTCCATATATCACTTGCACTTTCAAGACCTCTAATGTGAGGTAGCAAGTAGTCATTGACTACCATATAGATAATGCTCCTAGCTTGAGCATCTCTCTTCATCCAATTCTGCAAATCTGATAATTCCTCCCTAGTTGGAACACTAGGATCTCTGAATTGAGGCTTTTCTTCTTCACCTGTAATATAACCTATCAAATCTTTGCTCATTAGATGAGCTTCCATCCTCATTGACCATGCTCGATAGTTCTCTCTATCCAATTTCTCTATCTGAAGAGAATCTCCCATCTTTTCTTCACCTGTGTATTGAATTCTTCAATATTTATTAAGTATAAGGTTACCTTTACTTTGAATAATACTCCTTCTGGCTTCCTTGGTGTCGTATGACCTCCTTGTCAAGCTTTGCTCTCAAGCTTTCACCTTTTGAACATTCAGATGTTGAATCCTTTGCACCTGCAGCAGTCGGGATCCTCCTTCCTTCAATTTTGATGCTTCGTGCTCTGATACCACTCATGGAGAGTGTTAATCTCCAAAAGAACAACCTACTCTTGAAATTAGACCACCTCTATATCAAGAGTAAGTCAAAACCTTCACCAATTTAGAGGATCAATACTCAATTATAAGGATTTTGGAAAATCTGTGAAGAAGATGATTCTACAGAAAATCTGTTGCACATATCTCTCTCATTGACTTAGCAAACGTGTAAAGTTTTTTATGAAACTTTGCACAAGGTGTTGCCTAAAGATTGCACACCTCCTCCAAGTTGAATCACACCAAAAGACTCAGTATAACTTGAGAAATGAACTCAACAAGTTACCTATGTCTAAAATTGTCTCCCTGTAGAGTCGACTTTGACACCTGTAACTTCTAAGACATGGTTCTCCAAGACTAGAACCCGTTTAAGCAAATGCTTTTAGCCACAAGTAGCTTACCTTCCAACTTAAAGATTAAGTTCTTACTTGCTCAAAACGTTAAACTATGGAAAGAGAACTGATCAAAACATTGACTTCAAATTTTGCGCCTGTTTCAGGAACGAGTGAACACTTCTTCACATATGAATGTTCCTACACATAATTCTCACAGCTTGATCACAATTAGGCTCTCAAACTTTAACCATAGACTTATTAACTATAGACTTATAAGTCTACAAAAGGATTCTTGAAATGATCACGCACAGATGGAGAATGCACAGAAATATCGGGTGCAACTTCTCTTTATTTCTAACAGAAATTACATCTTGATGAGAGAGCTATTCTAATCTCTTCATAAGTTTCTAATAACTTCTAATTCTTCTCAATTCTCATGCTCTACATACTCTCATCTCGTGTCCCGACATTTTCCAAGTATATATATATATAGACAAAACATTTACAAGCTTATGACTAATCAAAGACATAAGTGAGCTGGCTCTAAATTAATGTACATATGTCTACAATTCTTTATCTTCTAAATATGAACTTCTTCCATGCTTTATAAGTTGGTCTTTTCTTTAGTCCTTGACTTCCAAAGCTTCAATTGTTGATTGCCCTGCACCAACATGCATGCATACACATGAATGCATACACACACATGAATACATACATACATGCATACATGGATACATACATGCATACATACACACACACATACATACATACATACATACATACATATATATATATATATATATATATATATATATATATATATATATATATATATATATATATATATATATATATATCACACACACATGCATACATACATGGATGCATACACAGATACACACTTGCATACGTACATATATTCATACATGCATACACACATATATGTATATTACACATGCACATAGATACACATCACACACATGAACACACACACACATACATACACACATATATATATATATATATATATATATATATATATATATATATATATATATATATATATATATATATATATATATATATATATATATATATATATATATATATACTCCAACAACCTAAGAATTACGACCACCACGTGCTAGAGAGATGACTCTCCTCCCAACCAAAGGCCTCTATATATAGATCTCTCCAGGGGACTGCCGTCCTGGGTAGGTGGATACTTACCATCCATGTGTCGGCCATGTAACTACATGTGTGCCAAGTGTCCCAGTTAACTTGAGCTAACTCAAGTGGATGCTTCTAGAAGGCTCTAGATCTCTTTGCGCAAAATACTCTCCTCATGTCCCCCATGGGGATTGAACCCAGAACCTGCTCCTTCACATCCTTGAGACTTAACCACTAAGCTAAGTGGATCACTTGTTCGCAAGAGCGCAAGACCTCCTAGTAAGTCTAAACTCGAGATCTTTGGTCATACACAGATATGACCAAACCGTGTCCGGTTTTATATTTGTCTCAACCGGTCGGACCCCTAGATCATAGACTTACTTTATTACACATACATAGATACATACATACAGAGATGCATACACACATGCATATATGACACATTTTAGGAGAAGTATCTCAACCCTTATGTGAGGACGAAGCACGAGTGACCTCCATTGGAACCCTTCTTTGATCTTTGCACACCCAAATTGTTCTTTCTCAACACATATGTAGAGAACTCGAGTGCGCATTTCTAGACCTATAGTGCACAACACAAGCTTTTCAACAAAACAAATAGTGGTAGTGCAAACAGTGAATCATTTGTCTACCTTAGAGAAGATGAGGTTCAATTCATGTTGGCTGCATTCATATGTTACCACTCATCATGTCTAATCATGAGATGTTAAACAAGCTTTCATTTCAAAATCATTCGTCATGAGGTGCTCTTGCTAGACTTCATCAATAATGACAAGGGCCCTGCTAGTTGTGAAAGATAAACTTCAACTCAAACCAGTCTCTTCTTCTCATTTTCGGGCCATCTCTACCTGATTCCTACCCTTAGCAAGTTTAGTCTCTTCGTTTGAATTTAGGGAGATCTCTACCCAATTCTTGCCCTTAGTAGGTTTCTGGTTCTCTTCATTCCTAGTAAGTGTTAGGCATTCTACCATGCCCATATAGAGAAGGTGAGGTTCAATTCATGTTGGCTACATTCATACAATACCCCTAATCATATGCTATGATGAGATGTTAAACAAGCTCCCTTTGCGAAATCATTAGTATCAAGATGCTCTTGGTTGACTTCATCCAAAGTGACAAGGATCATGCCAGTTGTGAAAAAGTCGACTTCACGTCAAACTAGTCTATTTGTCTTGCTTTAGCTTTAGGGCCATCTCTCCCCAATTACTACCCTTAGTAAATTTTTGGTTCTGTTTATTCTTAATAAGTGTTAGATATTCTATCGTACTTATGAAGAGAGGTCCATGTATAATGTGCCGTTCAACTTGCACTTTTAATTAATCCAACCCATGAAGAGCAATACATCGCAGAATCTAACTTCTTTTAAAAACATAATAAAAAATATAAAAATTATCCGTGGATATTCGGACCTTCGGTCTTCCATTCTCTGACGGCAGAGAAGTCTGCGTAGACTCCTTTTCACATATCATTTTATGTCAAATGGTCTTCACATATATGATAGCATCTTATGTCATATGATTTTCACTTTTGGAGGAAGCGTTCTATTCTATTCTCTATCTCACTGACCCAAAAGATTCCTTACCATCTCCGCAGTCTCCATACTGGCGAAGATGAAACTCCGCCTCCCGACACGACGTACGTTTCCAAACTGTAAGCCCACGGGCGCAGGTCCTGATCAGCGTCCTGTGTACCTATAATTCACGATACATGTAGATACCCAAGGTAACTTCTCTCTCTCTCTCTCTGGTTCTCCAAGCTGAGCTTAATCAGAGATGATGTATTGAACATTGCAGAGAAGAGAAAACTTCGAAGTTTCTTCGAAGCAATAAATTGGCCTAAGCTCCACAAGTGTTTCTCCATAGGGAGAGGTTGAACCTTCCCCTCCACCTCAAGAGTCAAAGACCTTAACTAGAAAACCTAACGTTCCCCTCCACCTCAAGAGTCAAAGACCTTAACTAGAAAACCTAACGCTCATAGACAACTATTTTTTATTTTCATTATTTGTAACCCTTCTCATAATTTTTTTTTTGGTTTCAAAGAAAGTCAATCAATGCTTAAATTTGATAGTTACATTGGATAGGAAAGACAAAATGTAATGTGACAAATGAAATTTTTCTTTTACTAGATACAATTCAATTATTAAAGATCATACAAGTAGTTAAGCTTGTATCCATTGCCAAGGATAGATGCATAATACAGAAATGTTTTCCTCCAAGTCATTGATATTTCTCCTTTGCCTTGGGTGGCAACAACTAGCACACACCCAACCTAGCGAGCTCCTCTTACTAACTACAAAAGTCATAGACTCATGGTAAGCATAATTGACAACATTATCACATGTGAGATTATAGATGGCAGGTTCAGCATAAATCTAATTGCACAATATACCCGGACAAAATTTGGGTTCTCATCTACAAAGCAAGCCTTGTGTACCAAAACCCCTCTACATTAGATAAATTTGAAGCCAATAGAAATCGTAGAAAAGGTGCATATGGAGATATAAGGTAATCTCTTTGTCTTAGAATTCGTAGTTAAGAATACTTTCCATGCTTGAGAAGGATTCCCCTTATCCCTTGGTAGGCCATGGCTTAGGGATGCACATGTCATCCATTCTTATGGCGAACACCTCATGTGGGTGAAAGATGCACGAAGAGCATAGAAGCAAATATACTTTGAAGATGGCCAAGGTCCTCGCACAAGTCTGGCACATGCCATCAATGAAGAAAATGAGCTTAAGGATGAGCTCAACGAAAAGAAGTTACTAGATGCTATGGAGGAAGAGAATCCCTTAGAATATGTGGAGGCCTCAGTTCCCTACTTTGGGGTAGATGTAACAAATGAATTAGTTTAGAAGGAATCCTAGAGAGCTCATTTTTGGGGGCTAGCTTCTCGTAGTTTTGAACTTGTATGAGAACTTGGTTGTAATAGAAGTGATTCCATTATCTTACTCTCTTTGTTCTTGCCGTGTGTGCATGTGTGTCTGTATGTGTGTGCATGTTTGTGTGCTTCTCACTCACACATTTGTGCCTTCACTTGCTCGAGGTCTTCATACCATCCTCATGTCTTCCCGGATTGACATTAAAGGAGGTGCTACTCATCACTGAGCTACAGGACCCCAATAAGACGGGAATTCCCAAAATCAAATGGGAAACTTGCATTAGCTCAAAAGACTCGGGGGGCTAGGGTATATTGGATATTGCTGGGTTGGCTGACAAGTTGGTAGCAAAGTGGTTTATCAAGGCTTGGAGCAATAGTGAGTCCTCTTGGGCTAAATTGATCTTCAGAAACATGAAAGACCTTACCTTAGTTGGGCATCCTGGTTGGAAGCACATAAGGATCCTCACGCTTTTGATCTCCCCCCACCCGGTGTCCCCTAAAGGCTCTAGCTTTGTGTGTTCCCTATGGAAGAGTTGGAACAAGGCCAAACAATTCATCAGAATCAGTGACGAGTGGAAGTGGGCGGCTACAATAAGACAAAATGACTCTATCTAGCTCTCGATTTCTGGCATTAGGAGGGTGGAGTCTTGGAACCTCCAAAGTGCTAAGCAGTTATGGAACAAGGGGTTCAAACAGTGGAAACAGCTCTGGAAACAAGAGACCGGCCAGTGGATCAAGTTCCAAGACTTAGACCCGAGACTTAGAGTTACCCTCGAGGAATGGACTCTTCTTCAAGGCAGATGTTTAGTGTGGGATCGCTCAACTACCCACCTTCTCTATGGACAGGATCTTCCTTGCCGAGAGGGCCTCAAATGGAGAAATGGTAAGAAACTATCCAGAATCCCCAACTTCAAAAAGGACTTAGATGTTCATCACACCCTTAACAAGGGATGGTGCCTTTCTTGGACCAAATTTCGATGGGAACTAAAGTTCATGTCTATTTGACACCACCTAATTGAGATCAAAAAGTCCGTTCTCATGTGGCAGATCTTACATAAGGGTATCTGGTCCAATGCAAGGGCTAACAAAGTCTATGGTGTCCCTCCATGGTGCAAGCATTGCCATCGATGCATCGAAGATTTAGCTCACCTTTTCTTCGATTGCCCCAAATCCCACGTAATCTGGCACCACGTGACAAGGATATTGAGACTCATGAACCAAATCAATTGGCAACATGCATTGTTGGGCGAGGTGGTTGGTTGCTCATCTAGGCTGTGGAATGCCATTAGGGGCAAGACTCTTTGGAAGATTTGGAGGGAGCGATGTGCTTTCAATTTTGGCCAAATTCCAAAGGAATGGTCTATTGAAAAATCCTTGTTTCTTCTAGGTAAAAGAATCTCCTGAGATAAGTGTTGGAGCAAGTCTATGACAAGCCTAAGTATTGGCTTGAGTACCACAAAGTCATGAAAAAAGCTTTAAAATGAAGACTATGTAAAGTTTACTTGTGAACTACCTCTTGTAACTTTTGAAGAGTTTACTTAATGTAAAAGTGAAAGAATCTTAAGTGGTTGAGTCCACTTGATCAAGAATGGAAAGAGGAGCCACAAATTCGTGATTTTTGGTAGGTACAGAATCAAATCAATCATTGATTGATTGGAGAGTGATTGAGAGAAGTTAGCCTCCCAAACTCAACTATAAATAGATGGCAGTTTTAGTCGTGGTTAAAGAGATCTATGTGAAGACCTCCAAGAGATGAGCTTTATGCCATATCAATGTGTGATTACAAGGCACACATATGTATCAGTAAGTCCATTGTATTGTACAAGCAATCTACTTTCATTTTCATGATCATTTGGGTTCATATTTCCATGTTCTTGTGAAGTGTACTACTCACTGCCATTACTCTCAGTTTTCTAAGTCCGATTGCAGAGATTGTTTCTCTGCGCTTGGTGCATTATTTTCAGCAAATTAACTTGGTACAGTTAGCTCTATGAGTCTACTATATGCTCACAAATTTTCATGTCATTTGGATGTTGCAATCTTCAGTTATGTTCATTTGAAGTCAACAAGGTCTGTTCATCTTCACTTCTCTGTTAGTACCCGATTTTTTCACTCACCTTGTCAGAGCCATTTCTCAGTGGTTACTTATGCAAATTCAGTGCTTTAAAGCTTGTTGGATTCCGCAAAATGTCTAGTAGTACCGTACAAATTTTAATAATCATTGGATTCTTACATTTGGAGTTATGTTTATTTTACTGCGCACTGGTCTCAAACTGTAGCAGCCCGTGAAAATCAGGATGATGTCATCACTTGTTAAAACTCATTCTCAGTGTATGGTTCATTATTTTTTATGACATTACTCTTGAAAGTTAGCTCTTTAAGCTACCTAGACTTCCCCAAGAGAAATTAAGCTAATTGTTGCTATGCTCAGAGAATTATGTAAAACACTGGACAGGTATATGAACCAAGAATAGCAAGTTTTCACCTCTGAGCTAACTCCAACTTATCTGTTTTGATTTATCTTTTTGAGAGTGATCTTCCAAGGTACATAGGGTGTATTTTGCAACACCTCTTCATCTTCAAGCACATACCTATCCATCTCTTCACAGTGGTATCAGAGCAAGGTTGGACAACATGGCAGATGATTTCCTTCATCAATTGACAAATTGGACAGAGGTAACTACTCAGCTTGGTCATTAAGAATGGAAGCTTATCTCCAACGTAGAATTTTATATGGTTATGTGGCTGGAGATGAAGTTATGCCAAGTTTTAGGAACAAAAGTCAACCAACACAAGAAGAGCAAGAAAGATTGACCACATGGTGCCCCAAGGATGCACTTGCAAGGTCTTATCTCCTGAACTCTATCTCAAAATTTTTGTTGCCTCACATTAGAAGTTGTAAGACATCTCAAGAAGTGTGGGATGCACTTGAAGCTTTCTTTTCGTCAAGTACCAAAGCTAGGAAGCATCAACTATGGCTGGATTTCACAACTCTCAAGAAGGCTCCCAAACAAAATGTGACTGATTTTGTCACAAAGCTCAAGGACATAGCGGATCAGTTGGGAAGCATTGCAGAGGTAATAGATGAAGAGCAAATTGTAAGGCAGGTCATCAATGGCTTGAAGGCAGATGACAAGTGGGAAGCATTCACCACAGCTATGGATTTGGACATCGACATGCATGTACCTGATTTCAACACACTCATTGGACAACTACTTACTCAAGAGGCAAAGCTTATCAAAAATGGAGAAAGCTCTAAAGGTAATCAATCTTCAGCTTTATACACTGATAAAAGAAAGTCCAAAGATAACAAAGGAAAGGCAAAGAAAGTGGATGATGAAGCAAGTACATATCAAGCTAACTATGCAGGTAGAGGAAGACATGGTAGAGGTAGAGGAAGAGGAGGTAGACAAGGCAGGGGGAGATCTTAAGACTCCAACCCATGTTCTATTTGTGGACTAACTAATCATACAATTGAAAATTGCTTTAGGAATTCCAAGAATCAAAGAGGAAGAGGATACAATAGAGGAAGTTATGGCTACTCAAGAGGAAGGTTCAACAATTATCATGGCAACTACAACAACTACAATCATTCAAACTATCAAGGAGGCTACAAAGGAAGGAGAGACTACAATAACTACACAGAAGACTCAAACAAAGAGGATTCATTATTGATCATGAACATGGCTATGCCACAAGGTAAATCTGATGAGCATGTTTTCTACATAGATTGAGGTTGTTCAAATCATGTGGCAGGAAATGTAGCACTCGTATCAGATTTAGAAGATCCAAGGAATAAGCATGAGGTACAAACAGGAGATGACACAAGACATCCTGTGGAGAAAATAGGCAATGTCAAAGCACCTGATGGAAACATCAACCTACTCAGTAAGGTACTCTATGTCCCTACCATTACAAAGAATTTGATAAGTGTTGGGCAGATAGTAGAGAAAGGGTTGCAAGTCAGGTTCACAAAAGCAGGAGCATTTGTTGAAGATCCAATTCAAGGATTCATAAAAATTGCAAAAGGTGAAAAGACAGGTAGATTGTTCACATTTGAATTACAGGACACTAGAAACATTGCTCTCTTAAATTATGGTAGTCAGACACTCACAGAATTGGAAGTATGGCACAAAAGGTTAGCACATATTGGTGAAAGGTCATTAAAGCAAATTTGCAGGGAGCAAAGTGTACTTGGACTCCCTAATTTGTCAAAACAACATATGATTTATAAGTGTAGTGCATGTCAATTTGGAAAGTCTCACAGGTTACCATTCATGAAGAAAGGTTATATGCATGGAGATCTCTTGGAGTTGGTTCATACAGATGTATGCGGACCTAGCAAGGAAGCTTCAATATCTGGATCAAGGTAGTATGTCTCCTTTATTGATGATTGCAGCAGATGGACTATCCTATTCTTTATGAAACACAAAGATGAAGTTTTTTCATGTTTCAAAAGATATTTGGCTCTTGTGGAGAATCAAACAGGTAAATCACTAAAAAGGCTAAGGTTAGATGGAGGGGGAGAGTGCTTCTCCCATGATTTTGATTCTTTTCTTCAAGAAAGAGGAATCAAAAGAGAGGTAACATAAGGTACACTCCTGAGCAAAATGGAGTGGCAGAAAGGAGGAATAGGACAATTGTTGAAGCTGCAAGGTCTATGTTAAATGAAAAGCATTTACCTAATTACTTATGGGATGAGGTTGTATCTACAGCCACTTACTTGATTAACAGGTTGCTTTCAAAATCCCTTGATGGGATGAGTCCATATGAGGCTTGGAATGGAAGAAGACCAAGCTTGGATCATTGTAAAATTTTTGGATGTATTGCGTTTGCTCATGTTCCTTCACAGGTTAGAGGCAAGATGGATCAAAAGGCAAAAAGGTGTGTATTTATTGGATATGACAACAATCAAAAGGGTTACAGGTTATACAACCCTACCAACAAAGGATTCTTGCTAAGCAAAGATGTAGTTTTTTATGAGAACAATTCATGGTATGAAGATTCATGCAGGAAGGTCAATTTACCATATGATCTTGAAGAAGATTTTCCAAAGCTTAGTAGAGAAAAATCAAAGATTGAAGAACAAGACACCTCAGAGGATGATGAAGAATCTCAGATGGAAAAGATCAAAGCATGGAAGTCTAAAGGTAAAACAAAATTGCAGGAACTTGGACATGAGGCAGAATCATCACATCATGGCCTAAGAAGATCTATGAGGGAAAAGAAAAAACCAGAAAGGTATGGGTTTGACACCTCATTAGTAACTAAACATTCTATCTACATAGCACAGGACATAAACCAAGAGGATCCATCATCATTTGAAGAGGCCAAAGCAAAAACAGAATGGAAGCATGCAATGAAGGAAGAGATTGAAGCACTTGAGGAAAACAACACTTGGGATTTGGTGCCCAAGACTTCATCCATGAAGGTAATAAGCTCAAGATGTGTCTATAAACTCAAGAAGAATTCTGATGGTTCCATTAATAGGTATAAGGCAAGGCTTGTAGCAAAAGTCTTTGCACAAACTCAGGGAATTGATTATGAGGAGACTTTCTCTCCTGTGGCAAAGATGCCTACTATTAGGGTTTTGCTTAGTATTGCCTCTTCCAAGAATTGGAAGATACTTCAACTAGATGTAAAGAATGCATTCTTGAATGGTTGGATAACAGAAGAGGTATATATGGCACAACCACCTGGTTTTGAGAATCAAGTTTATCCTGATTATGTGTGTAAACTTAACAAAGCATTGTATGGTCTCAAGCAAGCTCCAAGAGCTTGGAATTTCAGGCTTGTTTCATTCTTGTAGGACAAAGGCTTCCAACCAAGCAAGGCAGATCCTTCACTCTTTATTAAAAAGAGTAATTCTGAGTTCATCTACTTATGTGTATATGTAGATGATATTATATTGACAGGAAATGATGCAGATGGAATGAAGAAGATCAAAGATCAGATGAGAGAAGAGTTCAAGATAAGTGATTTGGGTTCACTTACCTACTTCCTAGGTTTGGAAGTTGTCTACAAAGATCATGGTTTGTTTCTCACTCAAAGAAAGTACATTAAGGACATGTTGGCAAAATTCAAGATGCAAGATTGTAAGATTGCAGGTACTCCAATGGAGGTCAATCACAAATTGAGCTCACATGAAGGTGAACTCATAGAGGACATCACATCATATCAAAGTCTAGTGGGTAGTCTCAACTATGCCACATTGACAAGAGTAGATATATGTTACAGTGTGAGTGTGCTAAGCCAATTTATGCACACACCAAGGAAACCACATATGGATGCTGCCAAAAGGATTCTCAATTATCTCAAAGGAACCATAAATGAAGGACTTTATTATCCTTATGTATCTGATTTAGGTTTGAAGCTATTTTCTGATGCAGATTGGGCTGGCTCCAAGGAAGATAGAAGGAGCACTTCAGGTTATCTTACCTTTGCATGTTCAAAGCTTATTTCATGGTCATCCAAGAAGCAACCCATAGTTGCTCTCTCTTCTACTGAAGCTGAATATAGAGGTCTTGCCATAGCTACTCAGGAAGCTATGTGGATGAAGACATTATTCACAGATCTTGGATTGGAGTTTGGAACTCCAACTATTTTTTGTGACAATATGAGTTCTATTCACTTGGCTGCTAATCCTATTTTTCATGCAAGGACTAAACATATTGAAGTTCATTATCACTATGTATGAGAGAAGGTTCTAAGCAAAGAGATTCAAATATCATATGTGTCCACTCATCAACAATGTGCAGATATTCTAACCAAAGCATTGGATGGTACAAAGCTTTGCAAATTCAAGGCTATGATTGGTTTGCAGGTAATCTTTGAAGATAGAAGACCTCAAGCATACTTGGCTTGAGGGGGAGCTGTTGGAGCAAGTCTATGACAAGCCTAAGTATTGGCTTGAGACCCACAAAGTCATGAAAAAAGCTTTAAAATGAAGACTATGTAAAGTTCACTTGTGAACTACCTCTTGTAACTTTTGAAGAGTTTACTTAATGTAAAAGTGAAAAAATCTTAAGTGGTTGAGTCCACTTGATCAACAATGGAAAGAGGAGCCACAAATTTGTGATTTGTGGTAGGTAGAGAATCAAATCAATCATTGATTGATGGGAGAGTGATTGAGGGAAGTTAGCCTCCCAAACTCAACTATAAATAGATGGCAGTTTTAGTCGTGGTTAGAGAGACCTATGTGAAGACCTCCAAGAGCTGAGCTTTATGCCATATCAAGGTGTGATAACAAGGCACACATATGTATCAATAAGTCCATTGTATTGTACAAGCAATATACTTTCATTTTCATGATCATTTGGGTTCATATTTCCATGTTCTTGTGAAGTGTACTACTCACTGCCATTACTCTCAGTTTTCTAAGTCAGATTGCAGAGATTGTTTCTCTGAGCTTGGTGCATTATTTTTAGTAATTTAACTTGTTAAAGTTAGCTCTATACGTCTACTATATGCTCACAAATTGTCATGTCATTTGGATGTTGCAATCTTTAGTTATGTTCATTTGAAGTCAACAGGGTCTGTTCATCTTCACTTCTCTGTTAGGTACCCGATCTTTTCACTCACCTTTTCAAAGCCATTTCGTAGTGGTTGTTTATCCAAATTCAGTGATTTAAAGCTTGTTGGATTCAACTTACTGTTTAGTATAACTATGAAAATTTTCATAATGATTGGATTCCTACAGTTGGAGTTATATTTATTCTTTTGCTCACTAGTCTCAAACTGTAGCAGCCCGTGAAAATCGGGATAATGTCATCACTTGTTAAAACTCATTCTCAGTGTGTGGTTCATTATTTTTTATGAGATTACTCTTGAAAGTTAGCTCTTTAAGCTACCTAGACTTCCCCAAGAGGAATTAAGCTAATTGCTGCTATGCTCAGAGAATTATGTAAAATACTGGACAGGTGTATGAACCAAGAATACCAAGTTTTCACCTCTGAGCTAACTCCAACTTATCTGTTTTGATCTATCTTTTTGAGAGTGATCTTCCAAGGTACATAGGGTGTCTAATACATCCATTGGCAAGCTAAAAGGGCCCACCATATACTCCTGGAGTTCATTTGGCTAGTGTAGATCAAGGATTTTGCAACACCTCTTCATATTCAAGCACATACCTATGCATCTCTTCACAATAAGAGATCTCCACATTTAAACATCACTGTATTTATCTCCTCAAAAATAACAAGTTGAAACTTAAATGGGTCCCACATGAGGGAGACGATAGATTTGTCCACCTCATTTGTAATGCCCTCTAGCTTGCCGTTCTCCTCCCTTGCATTGTGGGATTTGGGGGGTCCTATGGGCACTAGTCCTATTCACTTGTAACTTTTCTTCTTTATTTTAATTAAAGTCCGGGAGAATAGGCCATGGCCGAACTTCCTTTTAAAAAAATAATAATAATAACAATAATTAAAAAAAAATGAATCCACGGATCTTCAGTCTTCCATTCATTGACAGGAGAGATATTGTCTTCGTAGAGTCCTCTTCACATATCATTTTAGGTCAAATGATCTTCACATATATCATCCCATGTCATAAGATTTTCACTTTTGGAGGAAGTTTTCTATTCTATTCTCTATCTCACTGACCCAAAAGATTCCTGCCCATCTCCGTAGTCTGCATACTAGCAGAGATGAAACTCCACTTCCTAACACACCATAAGTTTTAGAACTAAACTTAGAGTTACCCTAGAGGAATGGACTCTTCTTCAAGGCAGGTGTTTAGCATGAGACCCCTCAACAACCTACCTTCTCTATGGTCAAGATCTTCCTTGCCTGGAGGGCCTCAAATGGAGCAATGGAAAGAAACTATCCAGAATCCCCAACTTCAAAGAGAACTTAAATGTTCATCACACTCTTAACACGAGATGATGCCTTCCTTGGACCAAACTTCGATGGGAACTAAAGTTCATGTCTATTTGGCACCCCCTGATTGAGATCAAAAAGTCCATTCTCATGTGGCAGATCTTGCATAAAGGTATCTGGTCCAATGCAAGGGCTAACAAAATCTGTGTTGTGCCGCCATGGTGCAAGCGTTGCCATCGGGACATCGAAGATTTAGCTCACCTGTTCTTCGATTGCCCAAAGTCCCATGTTATCTGGCGTCACTTGACCCGGGTATTGAGACTCACTAACCAATTCAATTGGCAATAGGTGTTGTTGGGTGAGGTGGTTGCCTGCTCATCCAGGCTGTGGAATGCCATCAGGGGGTGAGACTCTTTCGAAGATTTGGAGGGAGCGATGTGCTGTCAATTTTGGCCAAACTCCTAAGGAATAGTTGATCGAGAAATGCTTATTTCTTCTAGGTAAAAGAATCTCCTGAGATAAAAAATCTCCACCATTTAGACATCACTGTATTTATCTCGTCGAAAACAACAAGTTGAAACCCAAATGGGTCCCACATGAGGGTGATGATAGATTTATCCGCCTGATTTGTGATGCCCTCTAGCTTGCCATACTCCTCCCATACATTTTGGGATTTGGGGGGTCCCATGGGCACTAGTCCCATTCACTTGTAACTTTTCTTATTTATTTTAATTAAAGTCTGGGAGAATAGCCTAAGGCCGAACTTCCTTTTATTAAAAAAAAAAGTTTCCGAACTGTAAGCCCACGAGTCACTATTGCGAACGGATGCAGCTCCTGATTAGCAGCTTGTGTAGCTATAATTCATGATACATGTAAATATCCAAGGTAACCTCTCTTGAAGACAAGGAGTTACTAGATGCTTTTCGAAGATGACCAAGGTCCTCACACAAGTTTGGCACATGCAATCAATGAGGCAAATGAGCTTAAGGATGAGCTCGCGTTACTAGATGCTATTTGAAGATGATCAAGGTCCTCACACAAGTTTGGCACATGCCATCAATGAGGCAAATGAGCTTAAGGATGAGGTCTGTTAGGCCGCCGGATTGGATTGTTATTTTATTTTTATATATATTCATACGCACCGGAAAGGCATGACGAAGAGTTGTAACTGTCTATTGAGTAATGAAAGGCAAGCATGGCATTTGGCGAGAGACGGGAATCGCCAGACTATCTGTCTGGGCGACCGCACTGGAGCTGCGTATTGCAGATTCGCCCAAATTCTGAGCACTATCGTCTTGTTCTTAAAGTTCAGTGATTAATAATTAACACAGAAGCTACATTAACATTAGTAAGTCTGTGAGAATTTGCCGTTGTTAATTCGCGTGTTAAGCGTACTGCGTTGTGATAATCTTCGATGTGAAAGACAGTTAACTACTTAGTTGAAGGTTAATTTGGGAAAAATTAAACGAAGGGCCTCTGCACTATCAGACCCCTATCCATCCCCAAGAACCCAGAATGAGATTAAAAGTGGCTTAACGAGAAGCGCTTTTAACATTGGCGTCGTCTGTGGGGAGATGGAAATTGATTTGGACTAATCAGTAAGGGAAGAGCAGTACTCAAGATAAGTAATGGAGAATAGTAACCGCTAGTTGAAGAAGTGATATATGCCGGTTATTCATTCCGGTGAGTCCTACCCAAAGTATAGGCGAGATCAACATCCCTCGGCAGTTCCAAACCTATTAGGAACACCACCGGGTGGTAGAAGGACATGCCAATTAAGTCCACTTGCAGAAGGATCGGAGCCAGTCAGTAGTGATTCCGGTGCTAGTTCGGTAACACATGAGAAGATTGCGATGAATTCCGGTGTGAGTCCGATACTTTTTGGAGAAGGTACAGTGACTTCTGGGTGTACAGAGATGCAGTGTGGAGTCAGTTTGGCACTATTTGGTCAGAATTTGGCCAGTTTCGGTGACAGTTTTGTGGTACTGGGTGAGAACGTGTCCGGTGATAGAGTAACTTGGTCCAGTGAGACTTTGGTGAGTTCCGGTGGAAGTTCGGCATCACTCGGTGGCAGTTTGAAGTTTTTTCGGTGAAACTGCGGTGCTGCTGGGTGGACACTTATTGCGTTCACCCCTTTTCGGTGCAAGTCTACCTAATTTCGACACCAAAGCTGAGGAAAGGCTATTGGATTTGGAGCTAAGCAAACGGTTCGACGATATTTTTGGACCAAAAAGTGATCAAGCTGACCATACAGATTCGGAAGGTCAAGAGACACCTCGTCAAAATTCAAGTAACAACAACAGTACCAACAATAGCACCATGAGTGGCTCACAACAACAGCAACAAACACCGCCATAGTCGCAACCACAATTTCAACAGCAACAACAATAGCAGCCACAACCAATCGTTCCACCTCGACCGGTCCCAACCACAGTGACCTATTCAAAATTCGGTGGATTTCTGGGGGATGATCCTAATGCACATGTTCGCACATTCGAAATTAGTTATGCAGTGTTGAACCATCCACCAGATCCAGCGTGTAAGGTCATAGTGTTTCAGGCCACACTAGTTAATGAAGTAGCAAGGTGGTTGACAAAATATGATATTAATCATTTTGGTAATTATGACGATGTGAAGGACGCGTTCCTGCAGAGTTTTCGGTTGAAGAAGAATCCTGCAAAAATTTTTGACTATTTGCAGAACAATCGGCAGAAACCACACCAGAGTGTCCAGGAGTATGCAAGACTGTTCTGAACTCACTTGAGGCAGCTTCCACCGGCGCATGCCAACCTACCAGATGATGTCATAACACAATGATTTATTAACGGCTTGAACCCACAGTTAAAACAAATCATGATCATTCGTTGTGTGGGCGGAATGACATTGGACGTTGTCATTGCAATGGCCTTACAGTTGGAGCACAAAGTCGGAGGATTTACGGAGGATCTGGAATGGTTGAAAGCAAGTAAGAACATAACCAAGGATCCGTCCAAACAAGTGTACTATACTAAGTGTAAGAACCCCGGTCACACCAGTTCCACATGTGCTCTCAACCAAATGTATTGTGCCATCTGTAACACGACAGGGCACTCAACAGAAACCTGTGTATATAATGCAAAGGTGCAAGGTAGAGCGGCATTAAACGCCATAATACAGGAACCGGGTGAGCCAGCCACCCATTACATACCGCCACAGTTAAGGACTAACCAGCAACAGGGATATAAGAACTATCGGGGTCAACGTAATAACAATTTCAATCAAAATCGATGGCACGTAGGTACATCGACGGAAGGTACCTCTCTCCCACCCCCTCGATGTCATTTTTGCGGCGAGGTTAGCCATATTCGTAGATTTTGTAAAGAAGCCGCAGAGTACGACAAAAGAAAGAAGGAAAGACAAAATCTGATGACAAATATGGTTTATATTTCCCCAGTTGAGTCACAAGCAGTCGTAGTACAGACAAGATCAAGTAAACAGTTGCAACCAGCAACTAAGGTTTTCGAGCCCAAAATTCATGAGCAACAGTCGATGTTTGCAAAGGCCACTCAATGGACAACTAAGGAGCCGACGGTGTTCCCTGATCCAGTTTCGGTAACTCAGCCTCATCTGCCAAATGCAAGACCGCATGTACTGAATTCCGCTCCGGCAACATCAGAATCACAACTAGAGTCGGTAATGACCACCGCATACACAGACCACGTCTGGGACGTTCTCTCTAAGGCCTCAATTACACTCCCTCTAGGACAATTGCTTGCCCTAGTTCCGGGTGTAAGACAACAATTCCAACAGCAGGTTAGCCCCGGACCTTCATGTACTCTGGCAACTGCGACCATACAACCAGAGATGGATCCTACGGTGGATCATTGAGTACCATTGATCACCGTTTGGTATAAAAACCAGAAGATCACACAACTTTTAATTGATGGCGGGTCAGGTGTGAATATTGCAATAGCTACACTCTGTAAGAAACTAGGTTGGACCCAAATTGGACCAGTACAGTTCTTTGTGCGAATGGAAGACCAATCAAGAGTCCATCCGGTGGGACTAGTTCGTAATATTCCTATAACTCTACAGGGAACTACATTTCAAATGACTTTTGTAGTCCTGGAATTACTTGAATTTAGTCTCGACTACAAGTTACTTTTTGGTCGACCATGGCTAAGGCAAGCCAAAGTCGTACAGGATTGGTCAGCTCAAGAGTTAATTTTTAAAGACAATCACCGGAAGTATGTAGTTACATTGGATGCTATCCAACCTTGTGATCTACACGCACGACCATATGTAGCAGAGCTAGTCCATATGTTGGATGGGCTATCTGATGATGAGGAGGAGGTTTTCCTTAATACCAATAAGGACCTTATCCCATTTGGTATTGTAGACTTACAGGAGGTAGCAGATAACTGGAGTCCGACAGCTTGTACAGTCGTACCAGTGACTGGAGAAGCAGAAGCAGATGATGACATAACTATGGATGAAGCAACCATACAATAGTTGTTGCGGCCAGCTGATGACTTGCCCAAGCCTCGACAGTTTTATGTACCGGAGGATCAACTGGTAACATACAACTTGGGTGATACGGTTAATCCGAGACCAGTTAATTAGTAGAGAAATTCCAAGATGATTTGGTACAACTCCTATGTGAATTCTCGGATGTTTTCGCTTGGGACTACAGAGACATGAAGGGCATTGACCCACGAATTTATCAACATAGAGTGGTACTAAAACCGGATGCGAAACCCGTCAAACAACCTAGTTACAGGATGAATCCTAATTATGCGACGCACGTTAAGGCTGAACTTGATCGTTTATTGAAGGTGGGATTTATTGTGCCAATTGAGCATGCGGAGTGGACGTCACCAATAGTGATAGTGCCAAAGAAAAATAAGCAGTTACGCATTTGTGTCGACTACCGGAAACTTAACGCAGCCACCGTATCGGATCCATTCCTCTTCCTTTTTTTGGATACAATGCTCGATAGGATAGCAGGTCACAAAATGTATTCTTTCGTGGATGGCTAGAGTGGATATAATCAAGTGGGGATGGCGGAACAGGATATACCGAAGACAACATTCATCACCAATTGGGGTGTCTATGCCTGCACCGTAATGTGGTTCAGTTTACGAAATGCCCCGAGTACATTCCAAAGATGTATGCAGGAAGTGTTCTCACCTTACTTGACAATGTTTATGCAAGTTTATCTGGATGATTTTTCATTATTTGGCAATACTTCGGCGCACCTGTATCATTTACGGTGCTGCTTTGAAAAATGCCAAGAGTATCGACTATGTTTGAATCCTACCAAATTGGTTTTTGCGGTCTCCTATGGGAAGCTGCTCGATCATATTATCTCCAAACAAGGAATACAAGTAGATCCTCATAAAGTAGTAGCCGTGTTGGAGGCACCGGTTCCAAAGACACCGAAAGAAGTTACGAGGTTCCTTGGCCAGATCCGATGGCATGGTAGACATTTACGGTGGTTGACTCATCTAGCGACGCCCCTTAACTGACTTATGACCAGCACTCCGTGGAAGTATGAATGGACTAATGAGTGTCAAATAGCATTTGATCGGTTGAAGGTCTTATTGATGCAGGCTCGGATCCTGCAACCGCCTGATTGGGAACGTCCATTTCATGTATTTGTGGATGCTTCAGACATAGCGATTGGCACTGTGCTGATGCAACAAACCGACAAATGGTTTCAGCCTGTGTACTATGCGAGTCGTAGACTAGCTCGTGCCGAAAGAAATTACTCTGTCATAGAACGCGAGTGTCTTGGTCTCGTATACTCTGTTAAGAAATTTTGGCATTACTTGTTGGGATGCAAATTCACTTTCCATGTGGATCATGCCGCACTTGTGTATTTGGTTCGGCAACAACATTTAGATGGCAGATTGGCAAGATGGGTTTTACTACCACAGGAGTTCGATTATGAATTTATCCACCGACCCGGTACGGCACATGTCATAGTGGACTTTTCATCTCGACTCGATTCTGGTGAGTCTTCGGTAGGTGTTGATGACACTACGCCAGCTATTTACGTCACCTAGGCAACTTCTGAAGAATCTGCAGAACTTCCTGTGGCACCTACATACTATGATACGTTAATGACTTTTCTTACTGAAGGTTGTGTACCTCATAACACTCCCGCTGCTCTGTGCCAGAAAATTGCAGTCCACAGTCGACGATTCCGATTGATTGTGGGTCAACTGTATTACATCGATCCAACTCGTGTCTTGCTCAGATGCATCCCTCCACATGAATCAGCATCAATTCTGGCCATGGCTCACTCATCACCCACTGGCAAACATTTTGCAGTTGATCTTACTCATCGAAAAATTTTGCAGAGCGGGCTATCGTGGCCTACCACGTGATGTTGTTCAATTTGTGCAGCAGTGTGATGTCTGTCAACGGTCTGGACAGCCCTTGCAGCGACACTTCTTTCCCCTTCAACCTGTCTTACCTCTGGAGCCTTTTCAGAAGTGGGGCTTAGATTTCATCGGCCCAATTTCACCCCGAGCTACCCTCACCAATAATCGATACATTTTGACCTGTACAGATTATGCCACTAGGTGGGCGGAAGCTTGGGCTTTACATTCTGCCATAGCTGTTTTGGTGGCCAAATGTTTGATAAAGGATGTCTTCCCCTGATATGGATTACCTCTAGAAATAGTGATGGACCAAGGTACACATTTTGTAAACAACTTAATGCAAGTGCTGACTCAGACTTTCCAGATTGCACACAAATTCAGCTCACCTTACTATCCACGTGCCAATGGTCTGGCTGAGAGAACCAATAAGACTTTGTTGAATATGCTCTGGAAATTGATCTTGGAATATTCGGAATGCTGGGACCAACTCTTACCTACCGTTTTGTGCGCCTACCGGACCACGTACAAAGTGGCAATCAGAATGACTTCGTTTAAACTTGCCTATGGACTAGAAGCTAGTGCACCAATGGAAGTGGTGGTGCCGAGTCTCCGAGTCGCTTTATCTCAGAAACTATTACCGGAAGAATCTTTCTCATTTCGGTTGGATGTGCTCAGATTGTTGGATGAACAACGCTGGGAAAGCTTCATGATTCTTCAAGAAGTTCTTCTACGCCAAGCCCGTACTCATGATCGCTTCCTAAACCCCTGTCTTCACGATTGGCCAACTCGTTTTATTTGATAATGCTAAAGCCAATCGCACTGCCGGAAAATTTAAGTTACGGTGGTTTGGACCATACCGGATTGCTGAACAACTGGGATCTGCCACTTTTTGGTTGGTGACCTTAACAAGTGGTCTCCTTCCAAAAGTCATTAATGGTTCTAAGCTCTGCCCATATCACCAACCGTCTGATAACCCCTGAGGTGTACTCAATCTTTTTCTTTTTTTTTTTCAAGTATCACTTGCTTTTCTTTTCTACCCCCCGTGTTTCGGTTGACCAACTGACCGTAATCTTCCCGTTTTTTGGTATCTGACTATGATTAAGCGCCACCTCTATGTTATTGCTTTTGTTTATGCATGCATGCCACACTTATGAGATATCTCTCCACTAGTGCATTATGAGTAGGGTTTTCTCGCTTGATTTTTTTTCCCGTATTCCTATTTAATCTTGTTCTTTCCTCTGATAATCGCTATTGTGTTTGTGTGTTTGTGTGTTTGTGCGTTCTGTGAACTCTATGTTTTCGTGTATCCTTGTGCGTGCCATGGAAGCTCTAGCCAATATAGCAACCTTCTGTGCGGGACTCACTCCAGATGTGAGTGAGTTCTTGCGTACTCGCGGATTGCTGACCTTCGCTGAATTGCCTTGGCATTCAGTGGATGTGCAGATTATTTCTGCCATCGCTGCCACATCTGCTATAGAGCAGTGTTGACCGATTACATGTCTAAATCCTCGTGTAGTAATCACTCTAGCCATAATTGCTGAGGGATTCCAACTCCCTCAGGAAGGATTGCAGAATGGTCTGTTGGAACATCAAGCTTACACTATGCTTGAGGTGGATTTGATCTACATCAAAGGGTATCGCATCGAAAGAATATCCGTTGGAGAGTTCTTTTTTCATATGCTCATTTATTGTATTTTTTGAGAGATTTTTGATGGTTCATTTACCGTTGTAAAAGCCTTGAGCTTTACACATGTAAAGGTAGAAATATAGAGCCCAAATTCCATGAATTTGTGGTGGTTGAAGTTGCATTCAATAAAGCAATAAATCACCTAAAAGTAGATCAAAGTAGATCTTCACTTTTCCTAGATTGTAGGGAAGTGAATTGATTCCCTCCAACAACCATTCCCACCTTCATTTGAATTCAAATTCAACTTGTAAAAGTCGTGGAACACTCCTAGAGTCTATATAAAGACTTGAAATCACTTGTACATTACAAGGAAGCAATATACATACACTTGTGACCATTATTATCTTGCTCCTTCAATTCTCTACATCATCTTCTTCGCCAACAGTAATATTGCAGAGGCTGCTACTCTCTCTCCAGAGCTCCAAATTGAGTGCAAGATCATTGGAAAGGTATTAGTGTCTAGTTTATGCCTATAAATTTTCAAAGCATTTGGTTCAGTAGATTGGGAGGAATCTGCATTTTTCTGTCTTGGGGTCAATCTCTGTATATTCCGGAAAAATAGGAAGTACCACCGGTGAATGTCGCATTCATTCCTATAGCATATTTTTGTTATTCCTTATAATTTTGTGCATTCAATACACTCAAGCCTATGTTTACCACTCCCATAAAATTATTTTTTCTAATTGTAATCACGGTGGTCGCTATGGGCATTTCAAGTTCATTGTCTCTTCCATAGATAGTAACTTTTTTGAGCTATTCGATCCGCGAAGCTATCTGTTTTGTATCAACTCATTCTCCTTGATGCTCCAAAGTACATAGTGCATTTCTTTGCACTTATTACATGCTTATAAGGTCTATTTGAGTCTCCATAAGCTCAAGGGCTGGTCTTGTGCCGGTTGGATTGACCAAACTTCGTCGCTTCGAAACGCACTTTTCTACCTTCTACAAGCTTCTCCAAGTTCTTTCAGTGGTATCAAAACTAGATCAAGATGGGTGACGGCTTTCCCTCAATGATCGAGAAGCTTGATCGACACAACTAAGTGGCTTGGCAAATCAGGATGGAGGCCTATTTGCAAGGTAGAAATCTTTATGGAATTGTAGCAGGTGATGAAGTTATGCCTATTCCAAGATCCAAAGGAGGACCAACACAAGAGGATAAAGACAATCTCACACTTTGGTGCGCAATGGATGCTCAAGCAAGGTCGTACATATTAAACTCTATCTCTGACTTTCTATTACCACATATTAGAGGATGCAAGACATCTCAAGGGACTTGGGATGCCCTCGAGACTTTCTTTTCTGCTAGTACCAAAGCAACAAAGAATCATCTTTGGAACGAGTTCAACCAAATGAAGAAGACACCTAAACAAACCATCACAGAGTTTGTTACCAAGGCCAAGGAGGTTGTGGATCAGCTAGCATCCATTGGAGAGCTGATTGAAGAAGAGGTCATCCTGAGGTAAATTCTCAATGGCATTCAAAGTGATAAGCAATGGCAATCCTTCACGACGGCTTATGATCTCATCATGAATGTGCAGACTCCAGACTTCAATATCTTTCTTGGACAACTCTTCAATCAAGAAGCCAACAATAGCATAAAGGAAGGTAACTCTTATCATGGTAATTCAACTAGTGCTCTATATGTAGATAAGAAGGATAAGAAGCAGAAAGGCAAGAAGAAGGAAGAAGATGAAGAAGAGACTTCTCAAGCCAACTTTGCAAGCAAGAGCAAATGGAAAGGGAAGAAGAAAGGACCAAAGCAAGACAAAGACAAAGGTCAAAATGTTCAACCTTGTGCCATATGCGATAAGACCAACCACACCACTCAGAATTGTTGGTTCAATGGGAAGACCCAGAAAGGAAGTGGAAGAGGTGGATATGGAAGCAATAGAGGCAGAGGTGGACACAACTTCAACAATAACAATAGAAGCTATAATAGAAGGGACTACAACAATTATTCAGAAGATCAACCACATGAAGACTCATTGCTTCTTATGAATCTAAGCCACAAAGAAGGTAAAGAAGATGATCATTTGTTCTACATAGATTCAGGATGTTCGAATCATGTTGCAGGCAACATTGCTCTTCTATCTGATTTGGAAAGTCCAAAGCATAGACATGAAGTGCAAACATGGGAAGACACAAAGCACAATGTGGAGAAGATTGGAAATGTCAAAGCTTCCAATGGCAGGACAAACATTCTAAGTAAGTTTCTCTATGTACCCACTATCACTAAAAACCTAATAAGTGTAGGCCAAATAGTTGAAAAAGGCTTGCAAGTTAGGTTCACCCAACATGGACCTTTTGTGGAAGATCCATGTCAAGGCTTCAAGAAGATAGCCTGAGGTGAGAAGCATGGTAGGCTCTTTACTTTTGAAGTAGGAGAAACCAGGAACATAGCTCTATTCAACTTTGGGTCTCAAACCCTAAGTGAGCTTGAAGTGTGGCATAAGAGACTTGCTCATGTGAATGAAAGAACCTTGAAGGATATATGCAGGGATCAAAGTGTTCTAGGACTACCGAACATATCAAAGCAACACATGATCAACAGGTGTGATGCATGTCAGATTGGGAAGGCACAAAGACAACCATTCAACCACAAAGGCTACATCCACAACAACCTATTGGACTTAGTACATACAGATGTATGGGGACCAAGTCAAGAACCTTCATTGGCAAGATCAAGGTATTATGTCTCATTTATTGACGACCATAGTAGATGGATTGTTCTATACTTTATCAAAAGTAAGAATGAAGTGTTTGATTGCTTCAAGAAGTATCTTGCACATGTGGAGAATCATTCAGGTAGATCACTAAAGAAGCTCAGATCTGATGGAGGGGGATAATACTTCTCCAAAGAGTTTGATGAGTTCTTGCAGGAAAAAGGTACCAAAGGGGAAGTGACTACTAGGTACTCTCCTCAACTAAATGGAAATGCAGAGAGGAGAAACAAGACATTGGTTGGGTCAGCCCAAACAATGCTTGAAGAGAAGAAGTTGCCACATTATCTATGGGCAGAAGCTATTTCAATTGCTGTGTACCTTGTCAAAAGACTACCATCCAAATCACTTCAAGGTATGACTCCTTATGAAGCATGGCAGGGAAGAAAACCTAGTCTTGGACATTGCAAGGTTTTTGGTTGTTTAGCTTATGTTCATGTACCATCACAAATAAGAGGTAAGCTAGATGAAAGGGCAACAAAGGCAGTGTTTATTGGATATGATTCAACTCAGATGGGTTACAGGTCCTTCAATCCTTCAACCAAGCAATTCACTACAAGTAGAGATGTTGTGTTTGAAGAACACAAGTCTTGGTATGATGAAGACAAACAAAGGTAACACTACCATATGATCTTGATTTTGACTCTCATCAATTAGAAAGCAAGCATGATACGTAGGTCCAGGATCCAAGAAGTGATACAGACGATGACCAAGATGAAAGAGAAAGGGATTACAAGCTATGGAAGTCAAGAGGCAAAGCAAAGATGCAAGAGGTTGGAGAATGCTCCAAACAAGCACCTAGAAGATCTGCAAGAGAGAAGAAACAATCAGAAAGGTATGGATATGATTCCACGTTTGTTACAAAGCATTCAATCTACTTGGCAAAAGACTCTATTTTAGAGGAACCCTCAACCTATGAAGAGGCAAAGGGAAACCCTAATTGGGAGAAGGCCATGAAAGAAGAGATGGATGCATTGCAGGAAATGGACACTTGGGATTTGGTTCCAATGTCACCAAATCAAAAGGTAATTGGTTGCAGATGGGTATATAAAGTTAAAAGAAATTTAGATGGATTAGTTTGCAGGTACAATGCAAGATTAGTTGCCAAATCGAGCAGCCGGAACAAGGTGCACGCATGGAAGATGACAAGGAAGTCTCTTCACGAGAAGAATCTCATTAATCGGACGAGGATGCTGTCAAGGAGATCAAAGCCGCTACTGGAGGTATGGATTTTCAATCCCCCTCATTCCCAACTATTGTAGCCAAAGCCAATACAGTCATTACCGAAGTTAATAAAGGAACGGAACAGCAATCTCCTTCATTCTCAAGCACAGAAGTCCAAGCAGATGCAATCAAGGAAGTTAGTGACACTACTAGGGCTGTGACTGAAGCTGTTGAGGAGATAAATCAGCAAGAGACTGGAATTGTTTTGGTGTCCACCACTCTACCTACTCTTCCTCCGCCTACTGCTAGTGTGGAGCATGTTTTTGTTCTTTCTGGTGAACCCTCCAATGCTGATTGTGTGGCATTAACACCTCAATTATCTTCTCTCGACTAATCTCCACCACCCTCCCCTCATCTGCTCTCTGCCTCATTGTCACAACCTCCTCCTTCTCTTCCACCCCTAGAAATCATGTTCACCGAATTGGAGTCTATGGGCCGTGTGCTTATTCAGTTTTCTCAGCAATTGCCCCTCCAAATGAAGTTAGCCACTCAGCATATTCAGTAGGAATTACAAGGTAAAGTGGATTTGCTTGACACGGATATAGCCCCACTCTAGGAAGAAACCATTACGGTCAAAGCTGAGAATCACGCACTACAACAACTCCAAGAGCAATTAACAGAAAGGGACAATCTGATTGTTCAACGAGACACCGCAATTGTTGAACTGAAGGAAAGGAATGTCCTTCTAGCTGCTCGTGATGAGGAAATCTCTCAGTTGGAACAAATGGTGCAAGATAAGGAAGATGCTCGAGTTTCTCTCGGTAATCTCTTGGAAGAAACACGTGCGGATCTTGAGCTAGTGACACAGAAAGGACACCAAATGGCTGAGTTGGCCATGCAGAACACTAAAGAACTAAAAAAAGTGTCTGCCGAACTCTTTCAGAAGAGTCGTGAGTTGGATGCACAGACAAGTCGGATGATTCGGATAAAGAAAGAGCTGGAAGGTATTATGAAAGAGAGAGACGCCTATTATAAAACCATCAATATCAAGCTCAGGAACTGGAACGCAGAGAAAGCAGTTGGGATTTCAGGCAGAGAGATTGTCTCGTATTGATGCAGAAATCGCCGAAATAAAGCTGAGGAGAGATGCAGCCATAGCCAACGATTTTTATTTGCAGGAATCATTTTTGCAAACGCAGGCTGAAGTATTGATGAGTCAAGTAATTGCTACTAGTTCGGTTAGAACAGATGCACAACTTGTCGAGCCAGATACTTTGAAGACTATGTTGGATTCCTTAAAGCAAAAGATCACAAGAACTTTTAAACTAGCCAGAACCTTGTATATACAAGGCATTCTTGATGAGCCTTAGTTGTATTTTTCCTTTTTGGGTTCGAGTCCACCGTGCGTGCCAGTGTTAGGCCGCCGGATTGGATTGTAATTTTATTCTTATATATATTCGCACGCACTGGAAAGGTGTGACGAAGAGTTGTAATTTTCTATTGAGTAATGAAAGGCAAGCACGGCATTCGGCGAGAGACAGGAATCGCCAGACTGTCAATCTGGGCAATCGCGCTGGAGCTGTGTATTGCAGATTCACCAAAATTCTGAGTACTATCATCTTGTTCTTAAAGTTCAGTGATTAATTATTAACACAGAATGCTATGTTAACATTAATAAGTCTGTGAGAATTTGCTGTTGTTAATTCGCGTGTTAAGCGTACTGCATTGTGATAATCTTCGATGTGAAAGATAGTTAACTACTTAGTTGAAGGTTAATTTGGGAAAATTAAACAAAGGGCCTGTGCACTGTCAGACCCCTATCCATCCCCAAGAACCCAGAATTAGATTAAAAGTGGCTTAACGCGAAGCTCTTTTAACAGCTCCAAGACAAGGAGTTAGTAGCTGTTATTTGAAGATGACCAAGGTCCTCACATAAGTTTGGCACGCCATCATTGAGGCAAATGAGCTTAAGGATGAGCTGCAAGACAAGGAGTTGCTAGATGCTATTTGAAGATGACCAAGGTCCTCACACAAGTTTGGAACATGCCATCAATGGGGCAAATGAGCTTAAGGATGAGCTCCAAGACAAGGAGTTACTAGATGCTATTCGAAGATGACCAAGGTCCTCACACAAGTTTGGCACATGCCATCAATGAGGAAAATGAGCTTAAGATTGAGCTTGAAGACAAGACATTACTAGAATCTATTTGAAGATGACCAAGGTCCTCATACAAGTTTGGCACATGCCATCAATGAGGCAAATGAGCTTAAGGATGAGCTCGAAGACAAGGAGTTACTAGAATCGTCTAGAATGAATGCAGGCCTCATTTCCCTGCTTTTGAGTAGAGGTAACAAATGAACAAGTTTAGAAGGAATCCTCAATTCAAAGTTCTAGATTGAAAGAACCTATGATGTCTCATCGGAGGGGGAATACTACAATAGAATGTGGGTGTAGCAATGCCTCTAATTGAAAAAAAAAAAGTGTGAAGCATCACTTATGCAACTTCTCCTAAATTAAGCATCACATACATGGTGTACATAAAAAAAGATGCATCATTGCGTAAGCGACACTAAACATCACTGATGGGATGTAAAATAAGAGCATCACTACTAGCTTCCCACCTTAGAGGTGCTTGATGAAATGCAAGGAAACTTCCTGTGATGCAAAAGAATCACATGTGCAACACTACTTGTAAGACAGGAAAAATCGAGTTCTATCGACACATTTGTGTGGTCGAGAACATTCAAAAGAGAAAGAGCACAAGAGGGAGATATAGGCAAGTTAAGAAAGGTATGTATACACACATACATACATATGCATACATACCTATGCATACATACATACACACACCAAGAGAGGTATGCATATACACACACATGCATACACACACATGCATACATATATACAAACATGCATACATACACATGCATACATACATACACACACCAACAGAGGTATGCATACACACATACACACATGCATACATACACATGCATACATACATACACACATGCATACACACACACCAAGAGAGGTATGCATACACACACACATGCCTACATACAGACACACTATGCATACACACACATGCATGCATATAGACACATGCATATATCATACACACATTTGCAAACATATATACACATCACAAACACATGCAGTCACACACATTCATACATACACATGCATACATGCATGCATACACACACATGAATGCATACATACATACATTCACAAACATAAATACATATACACATGCATACATTCACAAACATGCGTACATACACACATTCACAAACATATATATACATCACACACACATGCAAACAAACACATGCATACATACACATGCATTCACACATGCATACATGCATCCATACACACACATGCGTACATACATACATGCATACATGGATACACAATTGCATACATAAATACATTCATACATGCATCCATACACATACATGTATATTCATACATACACATCAGACACCTTCGTGTATATATATATATATATATATATATATATATATATATATATATATATATATATATATATATATATATATATATATATATATATATATATATATATATATATATATATATATACACACATAGATGCATACAGACATGCATATATGACACATTTTGGGGGAAGTATCTCAACCCTTATGTGAGGACGAAGCATGAATGACCTCCATAAGAAACCTTCTTTGATCTTTGCAAACCAAATTGCTCTTTCTCAACACATATGTAGAGAACTCCAGTGTGCATTTCTAGACTTGTAGTGCACAACACAAGCTTTCCAACAAAACAAATAGAGCTACTGCAAATGGTGAATCATTTGTCTCCCTTAGAGAAGAATCTGATGAGATTCAATTCATGTTGGCTGCATTCATATGATACCACTCATCGTATGTAATCATAGGATGCTAAACAAGCTCTCATTTCAAAATCATTAGTCTTGAGGTGCTCTTGCTAGACTTCATCAATAGTGAGAAGGGCCGTGCTATTTCTGAAAGGTAGTCTTTAGCTCAAACCAGTCTCTTCGTCTGGATTTTGGGCCATCTCTACTTGATTCCTACCCTTAGCAGGTTTAGTCTCTTCGTATGAATTTAGAGCCATCTCTACTCAATTCCTACCCTTAGCAAGTTTCTAGTTCTCTTCATTCCTAGTAAGTGTTAGGCATTCTACCATGCATATGTAGAGAAGGTGAGGTTCAATTCATGTTGGCTACATTCATAGCATACCCCTTATCATATGCTCTTAAGCTGCTCTTGGTCGACTTCATGAATAGTGAGCAGCGTCATGCTAGTTGTGAAAAGGTCGACTTCAACTCAAACTAGTCTATTTGTCTTGCTTTAGCTTTAGGGCCATCTCTCCCCAATTACTACCCTTAGTAAATTTTTGGTTCTCTTTATTCCTAATAACTGTTAGACATTCTATCGTGCTTATGTAGAGAGGTCCCATGTATAATGTGCCGTTCAGCTTGCACTTTTAATTAATCCAAGCCATGAAGCACAATACATCGCAAAATCTAACTTCTTTTAAAAAAATAAAATAATAATAAAAAAATTATCCGTGGATATTCGGACCTTCGGTCTTCCATTCTCTGACGGCAGAGAAGTCTGCGTAGACTCCTCTTCATATATCATTTTATGTCAAATGCTCTTCACAAATATAATAGCATCTTATGTCATATGATTTTCACTTTTGGAGGAAGCGTTCTATTCTATTCTCTATCTCACTGACCCAAAAGATTCCTTACCATCTCCGCAGTCTGCATACTGGCGAAGATGAAGCTCCGCCCACGAGTCAGTGTCGCAAACGGACGCAGCTCCTGAATCCTGATCACCTATAATTCACGATACATGTAAATATCCAAGGTAACTTCTCTCTCTCTCTCTCTCTCTCTCTCTCTCTCTCTCTCTCTCTCTCTCTCTCTGGTTCTCCAAGCTGAGCTTAATCAGAGATGATGTACTGAACATTGCAGAGAAGAGAAAACTTCGAAGTTTCTTCGAAGCAATACATTGGCCTAAGCTCCACAAGTGTTTCTCCATAGGGAGAGGTTGAACCTTCCCCTCCACCTCAAGAGGCAAAGACCTTAACTAGAAAACCTAACGCACATAGACAACTATTTTTTATTTTCATTATTTGTAACCCTTCTCATAAATTTAATTTTTATTTTTGTTTCAAAGAAAGTCAATCAATGCTTAAATTTGATAGTTACATTCGATAGGAAAGACAAAATGTAATGTGACAAATGAAATTTTTCTTTTACTAGATAGAGTTCAATTATTAAAGATCATACAAGTAGTTAAGCTTGTATCAATTGCCAAGGATAGATGGATAATACAGAAATGATGTCCTCCAAGTCATTGATAATTCTCCTTTGCCTTGGGTGGCAACAACTAGCAATCACCCAACCTAGCCAAGTCCTCTTACAAACTACAAAAGTCATAGACTCATGGTAAGCATAATTGGCCACATTCTCGCATGTGAAATTGTAGATGGCAGGTTCAGCATAAATCTAATTGCACAATATACGCTGACAAAGTTTGGGTTCTCGTCTACAAAGCAAGCCTTGTGTACCAGAACCCCTCTACATTAGATAAAGTTGAAGCAAATTGAAATCGTAGAAAAGGTACAATATGGAGATATAAGGTAATCTCTTTGTCTTAGAATTTGTAGTTACGAATACTTTCCATGCTTGAGAAGGATTCTCCTTACCCCTAGGTAGGCCATGGCTTAGTTATGCACATGCCATCCATTCTTATGGCGAACACCTCATCTCAGTGAAACATGCACGAAGAGCATAGAGGCAAATATACTTTGAAGATGACCAAGGTCCTCACACAAGTCTAGCACATGCCATCAATGAAGCAAATGAGCTTAAGGATGAGCTCGAAGAAAAGAAGTTACTAGATGCTATGGAGGAAGAGAATATCTTAGAATATGTGGAGGCCTCAATGCCCTACTTTGGGGTAGATGTCACAAATGAACTAGTTTAGAAGGAATCCTCAATTCAAAGTTCGGGATTGGAAGAACCTATGGTGTCTCATGGGAGTGGGATCATTATAATAGAACGGGAGGTGTAGTGATGCATCCAATTAAAAAAGGGTGGGAAGCATCACTTATGCGATGCCTCTTAAATGAAGCATCACATACATAGTGCACTTAAAAAAAGAGGCACCATCGCATAAGCAATACTAAACTTTGCTTATGCAATGTAAAATGAGAGCATCACTACTAGCATCGTACCACAATGATGCTTCATGGGATGCAAGAAAATTGCTTGCTATGCAAAAGCATGGCATAAGCGACTCCTAGATTGGAGGACTTAGTTGAGATGACTTGAGAAGTGGTTGATTGAAATCTTTTGATGGAATATTATGCTTTTAGATTTACTCAAATTGTATCACATATCTATGATTTATTTCTGATCAGTTTTGGCTTGAAGTTTGACTTCTAATAAACCCCCTCAAGCTTCAAATCTTCATCTTCTTCCAAGCTCCTTCATCTTGATGCATTACTTGAACTTTGAAATCTTCACTCCATCCAAATACTTTGTAAAAGTGTCAGAAACTTGGTCCCTTGGTACCTATATGATGCTTTGAAACTTCCATGGAGATCACCTTTTCCCTTATGCAGTGATAGTACACTTCAATATGCTTGGTTCTGGATTGGATGCTAGATGAATGCTATGCATATTATCACAAAATATTGGATATGTATCAACCTATAAATTTGGCTCCATAAATAGCTTCTTAATCCATAATAGCTCACATATGAATTGTGTGAATAGGTAATGACATGTAGATAAAGATGAGTGGGTGTTTGCACAAACTTGTTCTATACCAGCTAGTGTAAGTTCAAGGATGCCTATTGTACTTCCTTCTAATCCAAAATATGCATATATAACCACTAAGTCCTTTAGAATATCATTGTGAAATGATTGCATCAAAACAGATAGCTTGCACTTCAAAAGTTTTGAAGCAACCTTTTACTTTGGGAGTGAAGGTCTTAAAAAATGCTCAAAGCTCATAACCTAGTCTGAATTGACCAAAGTGATTTTATACATATCTAACTAGAGTGTTTAGCAATTGTCTGATGAGTTTGGCTAGACTATACTATTGGAGTTCGAGGTGTGCAAAAGCACACGAACAACACAAGGAAGAAGAAGAAGAAGAAGAAGAAGAAGAAGAAGAAGAAGAAGAAGAAGAAGAAGCTTGGTGCACAACACACAATAGTGAATGTATTACCACTATAATGTACAAAGATAAGTGATCCATTATGGTTATAGCAATATATACAAGCCGGGGGAAAAAACCTCCTAAAAAGGGAAAAAATTTCCCCGATTGTCCTGGTGTGTTCACACACATGACTACGTAAATATATCAATAAATCCCCTTGGGAGTGATGCGGTGAACAAGTAGCTTCCACTCATGTATAAGGAAGTGCCAAGCTATGTGGAATCTATCCATAAAAGGAAGTAAGCCCAAAGCTTTGCGTAAAGCTTCAAACTTCTCCCTAGGTAGAGCCTTTGTGAAAAGGTCTGCAATGTTTTCTTGTGTGGGCACATATGCCAAACTCATCTCTTCAACAGAGAACCTCTCCTTGACATAATTATAGTGCACCTCAATGTGCTTAGCACGAGCATGGAACATAGGTTTGCTCGCAATTGCCAATGCACTTTGACCATCAGTGAAGATGGTGGTGGCAAATGATTGACCAACACCCAAATCAGCCATAAGGCATCTAAGCCACACACACTCAACAGTCGCTATGAAAGATGTCCTATACTCAGCCTCACAACTGGAAGTTTCCATAGTAGGTTGTTGCTTGCTCAACCAAGATATACATGAGCTACCAAGCATGAAGCGAAAGCCAGTAGTGGACACATGAGTATCATAGCAGCTAGGCCAGTAAGAGACAGAAAAAGCCTTTAGATCTGGTGGCAGTGATCCTCCCTTGGGATAAAACAATCCAAGTAGCTGGATACCGCTCAAGTAGCAAAAGATGCACTTAACCACCTACCAATGCTTGACACCGGCGGAATGCATAAACCTACTTATCTATGAAACAGCAAATTGAACATCTATCTGAGTAATGCATAATTAAATCAAGCATCCATTAGCCCGCTAATAAAGAATAGCATCAAATGCATCTCAAGCATCATGAAGACTCAATCATAAACCTTCCTCCATAAGAGCGGCAGTAGTTTTGTAGTCTTCAAGGGCAAAACACTTGCAATAATATGCCAATGTATTTGGTTTGATACAAAGCTATTCTATCAACAACTTGCATAAATTGCATTCCCAAATAAGGATCCAAATGCCCCAAATCTGATATCTCAAATGAGGCATGTAGATCACCTTTTAAGTCAGCAATATGCTTCTCATGAGGATCAGTGAGTAGCATGTCATCAACATACACAACAATGATTATAAGCACATCATTAGCACGCTTAACATATAAGTTGCTCTCAATTGGAAAATTCTCAAAACCATGTGCAATCAGCTAGCTATATAATTTTTCATACCAAGCATGTGGTGCTTGTTTCAAACCATATAATGCCTTTTTCAACCTGCACACTCAATTTTCATACCCTTTCTACATAAAGCCATGGGCTGAAAAATGTACACTTCCTCATGCAAATCACCATCTAGAGATGCAATTTTGATGTCCAACTAATGTACATTTCAACCATGATGAGCTGCAAGTGCACAAATGCTACGAACAATAGTCATTCGACAAGTAGGAGCAAAGTTCTCATCAAAATTAATGCCTCTTTCTTGCGCGTAACCCTTTGCAACAAACATAGACTTATACATGTCAACTATTCCATCAAGCTTACGCTTCAACTTGTATACCACTTAGTGCCAATGGCCTTCTTGCCAAAAGGCAAGTCACATAAAGTCCTAGTACCATCTTTCATGATAGCATCATATTTTGATTGCATAGCAGCCATCCAATTTTCAAAATTTTATCCTTCATCAAATTAAATAGGCTCATTCTCATCACAGAGACTAGAGGCAGGCATAGTGTAGAAATCTGATGCAAAAGAAGCACTATGAGAGCCTAATGAGTATGATATGATAGAGGTGCATTTAATTTGTTGTCATGCAAAGTCTACAACAGCCACTTTGGCATAGTTTTTGCCTCCTCAATCTCAGCTCTCTTATCAACAAGTGCATCATGTAAATCTGCATTAGAAATGGAATGATCTGCATCATCACATCAGACCTATAAAGGCTAAGATATTGTCTCATTACGACCAGTATCCACTTGTAAAAACAGGCAACAAAGTATCATACACATCTTTAGAGCTAATTGATGTCTCCTTAGTACATGGTATCTTCAAAAAAACAACATCATGGATAACGAGAATGCATTTAGTATGTGGATGATACAAATGATAGCCTTTGCTTTCAGAACTGTACCCAACAAAAATACATTTCACTACTTTATCATCCAATTTCTTGCATTATTATTTAGGCACTAATGCATATGCTATACAACCAAAAACACGCACGAGAGAAACGGATGGCTTATGACCATGTCAAGCCGCATATGGAGTGATCGACAACAATGCTTTAGTGGGACACTTGTTAAGTACATATGTTGCACACATAACAACCTCAAGCCAAAAACCTTCGTTCTTGATCATGCACCTCCCCATCTCCATGAGTGACATGTTCTTCCATTTAGAAGCTCCAGTTTTTGAGGTGTACATTGATGTTTTATCCCACGTCCAGTCAAAAATGCATTAAACTCAGAAGACATATATTCCTCCCCTCGATCAGAATGGAGGGTGCCCATTTTACATGCTGATAGATTTTCAACCAAAACCAAAAACAGTTTGAAGCACATAAACACTTTTGACTTTGTTCTCAATGGATATACCTATGCATGCCTGGAAAAATCATCGTTAAAAGTTACAAAGTAAAGATATTTCCCAAAGGAAGGTGTCTACATAGGACCACAGACATCACTATGAACAAGCTACAATTTTTTACTAGCTCAAACGGAACCATCTTTTGGGAAGGAGGAACGCTGCATTTTGCCTAAAATGCAATGCTCATATACATGTTTACAAGGTGCCTCAAGTTTGGGCAAAGACAACACCATTTTAAATTTTTGCAGGCATACCAAACTAGCAAAATTTAAATGATCAAAGTGAGCATGCCAAAGCTTTATATCTGACATAGTCTGAGAATCATATACTACACATGCTAAATCATTCACAGATTTTTCATAGTCTATGAGCTTATACAGCCCATGATATAAAATGCCAGAAGCAATAATGACATCATTATTTGACAGATCATGAACTGTACATTGTTGGAGTTAGATGTCTGTGGAAGCACCCAAACAACAGAAGGAAGAAGAAGAAGCTTGGAGCACAACACACAATACTGAATGTATTACTAGAGAATGTACAAAGATGAGTAGCCCATTAGGGCAATAGGTGTATATACAAGCCAGGGGAAAAAAACCTCCTAAAGAGGGAAAAAACTGCCCGGTGATCCTAGTATGTTCACACACACCACTACCTAAATACATCAACAAATCCCCCTAGGAGTGATGCGGTGAACAAAGAGCTGGCACTCATGTATAAGGAAGTGTCAAGCTATGTGCAAATCACTCTACAAAAGGAAGTAAGCCCAAAGCTTTGCGGAAAGCTTCAAACTTCTCCCTAGGCAGAGCATTCGTGAAAAGGTCTGCAATGTTCTCCTGCGTGGGCACATATGCCAAGTTGATCTCCCCAGCAGAGAACCTCTCCCTCACATAGTGATAATGCACCTCAATCTGCTTAGTGCGAGCATGGAACACAGGGTTCCTCACAACTGCCAATCCACTCTGGCTATCAGTGAAGATGGTGGTGGCAGAAGTCTGACCAACACCCAAATCAGCCATAAGGCGTCTGAGCCACACACACTCAACAGTCGCTGTGAAAGCTGCCCTATACTCAGCCTCACAACTGGAAGTGGCCACAGTAGGCTGCTTGTTGCTTAATCAAGATATACATGAGATACCAAGCATGAAGCAAAAGCCACTAGTGGACACACGAGTGTCATAGCAACGAGCCCAATCAGAGTAAAAAAAAGCATGCAAATTTGGCGGTAGTGATCCCCCCTTGGGATAAAACAACCCAAGTAGCCGAGTACCAATCAAGTAGCGAAAGACGCGCTTAACCGCCTGCCAATGCTTGACTCTTGGGCAATGCATAAACCTGATCATCTGTGAGACAAAAAACTGAATATCTGGTCGAGTAATGCGTAAGTAAATCGAGCATCCAATAGCCTGTTGATAGAGAACAACATCAAATGCATCTCTAGCATCATGAAGACTCAGTCGTAACCCTGTCTCCATAGGAGTGGCAATAGGCTTACACTCTTCAAGGCCAAAATGCTGCAATAATATGTCAATATATTTCGTTTGACACAAAGCCATTCCCCCATCAACTTGCATAAATTGAATGCCCAAATAATGATGCAAATGCCCCAAATCAGACATCTCAAATGAGGCATGCAAATCAGCCTTAAAATCAGCAATATGCTTCTCAATAGGACCAGTGAGCAGCATGTCGACAACATAGACAACAATGATCAGAAGCACATCATTATCACGCTTAACTTATAAGGTGCTTTCAGTTGGACTATTCTCAAAACCATGTGCAATCAAATAGGCATGTATTTTCTCATACCAAGCACGTGGTGCTTGCTTTAAACTATATAATGCCTTCTTTAATCTCCACACCTAGTTTTCATGCCCTTTCTGCACAAAGCCACGGGGCTGAAAAACATACACTTCGTCATGCAAGTCACCATTCAGAAATGTTGTTTTAATGTCCAACTGATGTACATTCCAACCATGATGAGCTGCAAGTGCACAGATCCTCCGAACAATAGTCGTACGGCATGTACATGCAAAGGTCTCATCAAAATCAATGCCTCTTTCCTGTGCATAAACCTTTGCAACAACCCTAGCCTTATACTTGTCAATTGTACCATCCGATTTACGCTTCAACTTGTATACCCACTTAGTGCCAATGGCCTTCTTGCCACGAGGCAAGTCACATAAAGACCAAGTACCATTCTTCATTATAGCATCATATTCAGATTGCATAGCAGCCATCCAATTTTCTTAATTTTGTGCTTCATCAAATGAAACAGGCTCATTCTCATCACAGAGACTAGATGTAACCATAGCATAGCAATATGATGCAAAAGAGGCACTATGAGAGCCTGAATGAGTACGATATGATAGAGGTGCATCTAATTTGCTGTCACACAAGGTTTGCACCAGTCATTTGGGCATACTTCTTGCCCACTCAATATCAGCTCTCTTATCAATAAGTGCATCATGTACATCTGCATCAAAAATGGAATTATGTGCATCATCACATGAAACCTGCAAAGGCTGAAGTTGCCTCATTAGGACCAACACTACACTGTCCACCTGTAAAAAGAGGCAGCAAAGTATCATACATGTCTTTGGAGCTAACAGATGTCTCCTTAGTACATGAAAGCAATGGTTGAATAGCATCTTCCACAAAAACAACATCACGGCTAACCAGAATGCGTTTAGTCTATGGATGATACAGACGATAGCCTTTACTTTCAGAATTGTACCCAATAGAAATACATTTTACTGCTTTAGCATCCAATTTTCTACGCTGTTGTTCAGGCACTAATGCATATGCCAAACAACCAAAAACACATAGATAAGCAAGAGATGGCTTGCGATCATGCCAAGCCTCATATGGAGTGATAGACTACAGTGCTTTAGTGGGACACTTGTTCAGTACATATGTTGCACATATGATAGCTTCAAGCCAGAAACTATGTGGTAAACCCTGACTCTTGACCATGCACCTCACCATCTCCATGAGTGACTTGTTCTTTCGTTCAGCAACTCCATTCTGTTGAGGTGTATACAACACTGTACACTGGTGTTTTATCCCATGTTCAGCCATAATGCATTAAAATCAGAAGGCATATATTCCCCCCCTCGATCAGAACAGAGGGTGCCTTGCCAAAACCAAAAACTGTTTGAAGCACATGAACACTTCGGACTTTTCCTTCAATGGATATACCCATGCATGCCTAGAAAAATCATCGATGAAAGTCACGAAGTAAAGATAATTCCCAAAAAAAGGTGTGTGCATAGGACCACAGACATCATTATGTACAAGGTGCAATTTGTGAGTAGCCCGAACTGAACCATCTTTTGGAAAGGAGGACCGCTGCATTTTGCCCAAAATACAGCCTTCACAAACATGGTTTCCAGGTGTCTCAAGTTTGGGCAAAGAGGATACCATTTCAGATTTCTGAAGGCGTAGCAAACTAGCAAAATTCAGATGACCAAAGCGTGCATGCCAAAGCTTTGCATCTGATATAGCCTGAGAATCATTTACTTCACATGCCAAATCATTTACAGATCTTTCATAGTCTATGAACTTATACAGCCCACGACATAAAATGCCAGAAGCAATAATCACATCGCCATTTGATAGATCATGAACTGTACACCTATCATCAACAAATTTCACAACCAAGCCAATCTCGGCTAATGCAGAAACTAATAACAGGTTCTTCTTGATTCCTGGCACAAATAGAGCATCTAACAAAGTGAAAGAACTACCATCAGCAGTAGTTAAAATGATCTTACCAACTCCCATAACAGGATAAGAGGAGTTGTTGGTGCATGTAACAGTATTTTCCCTGTAGGGGCAGGCTCAAGTGAAGAGAAGAAACTGCACTGCAAGGTAATATGTTTGGTCGCCCCACTGTCAAAATACCAAAAATCTGAGTCTACTGCAAACATGCACTGCTCATGAGAATATGGGTCAAAATTGCAGGCAGTAGTAAACGCCCATTCTTCTTCCTGCACAAGATGAACCATTCTAGCCTCTTTCTTCTTTGCCTCTTTAGCAGCCAATTTTGAACAGTTCTTTATGATATGATCATTCCCTTTACAGTACTTACAAAATAATTTTTGCTTTTCTGATTTCTTCTCATCTTTATCTTCCTTCTTTGAATATGCAGAATTAGTAGATTTCTGCTTACTAGTAAAAAATCTCCATTTTCCTTTGCCCTTCTGACTAGCCAGGAAAGCTTGATCTGTAGCTTGCATAATGGACCTGTTCTGCCTGGACTGATCTTCCTGCAGCAGGACAGAGACTAACTCCTCAAATGATAAGTCATTTGGATTGCCTTTCATCATCAATCGAAGAGTAGAAGCAAAACTCTGATATGAATCAGGAAGACCATTTAGAACGGTTTGCACAAGTGAGCTATCTGTTATAACCTCATCAGTAGAAATCAACTATTCCTTCAAGTCTTTGATCTTGGTTAGGAAACTATCCATAGAATCACCTTCATTCATGTGCTCACTCTCCAACTGTTTTCGGAGGTGAGCAACACGAACATCATTCCTAGCTTGGTACAATGTGGTAAGGGTATCCCAAGCATCTTTAGGTGTTCTGCAAGAGCGAATGTGAGGAATAATGGCATGTTTGACAGACAAAGCTATCAATGCATGTGCTTGGGCATCTCTGTTGGAGCAAGTCTATGACAAGCCTAAGTATTGGCTTGAGTCCCACAAAGTCATAGAAAAAGCCTTAAAATGAAGACGATGTAAAGTTCACTTCTGAACTACCTCTTGTAACTTTTGAAGAGTTTACTTAATGTAAAAGTGAAAGAATCTTAAGTGGTTGAGTCCACTTGATCAAGAATGGAAAGAGGAGCCACGAATTGGTGATTTGTGGTAGGTAGAGAATCAAATCATTCATTGATTGATTGGAGAGTGATTGAGGGAAGTTAGCCTCCCAAACTCAACTATAAATAGATGGCAGTTTTAGTCGTGGTTAGAGAGACCTATGTGAAGACCTCCAAGAGCTGAGCTTTATGCCATATCAAGGTGTGATTACAAGGCACACATATGTATCAGTAAGTCATTGTATTGTACAAGAAATATACTTTCATTTTCATGATTATTTGAGTTCATCTTTCCATGTTCTTGTGAAGTGTACTACTCACGCCATTACTCTCAGTTTTCTTAGTCAGCTTGTAGAGATGTTTTCTCTGAGCATGGTGCATCATTTTCAGTGATTTAACTTGGTAAAGTTAGCTCTATAAGTCTACTATATGCTCACAAATGTTCATGTCATTTGGATGTTGCAATCTTCAGTTATGTTCATTTGAAGTCAATAGGGTCTGTTCATCTTCACTTCTCTGTCAGGTACCGGACTTTTTCACTCATCTTGTCAGAGCCATTTCTTAGTGGTTACTTATCCACATTCAGTGATTTAAAGCTTGTTGGATTCAGATTACTGTCTAGTATAACCATACAAATTGTCATAATCATTGGATTCCTATATTTTGAGTTATGTTGATGTTTTTGCTCACTGGTCTCAAACTGTAGTAGCCCGTGAAAATCGGGATGATGTTATCACCTGTTAAAACTCATTCTCAATGTGTGGTTTATTATTTTTTATAAGATTACTCTTGAACGTTAGCTCTTTAAGCTACCTAGACTTCCCCAAGAGGAATTAAGCTAATTGCTGCTGTGCTCAGAGAATTATGTAAAACACTAGACAGGTGTATGAACCAAGAATAGAAAGTTTTCACCTCTGAGCTAACTCCAACTTATCTGTTTTGATCTATCTTTTTGAGAGTGATCTTCCAAGGTACATAGGGTGTCTAATACATCCATTTGCAAGCTAAAAGGGCCCACCATCTACTCGTGGAGTTCATTTGGCTGGTCTAGATCAAGGATTTTGCAACACCTCTTCATCTTCAAGCACATACCTATCCATCTCTTCACAGTGGTATCAGAGCAAGGTTGGACAACATGGCAGATCGATTTCCTTCATCAATTGACAAATTAGACAGAGGTACCTACTCAGCTTGGTCATTAAGAATGGAAGCCTATCTCCAAGGTAGAAGTTTATATGGTTATGTGGCTGGAGATGAAGTTATGCCAAGTTTCAGGAACAAAAGTCAACCAACACAAGAAGAGCAAGAAAGATTGAGCACATGGTGCTCCAAGGATGCACTTGCAAGGTCTTATCTCCTCAACTCTATCTCAGATTTTTTGTTGCCTCACATTAGAAGTTGTAAGACATCTCAGAAAGTGTGGGATGCACTTGAAGCTTTCTTTTCTTCAAGTACAAAAGCTAGGAAGCATCAACTATGGCTGGATTTCACAACTCTCAAGAAGGCTCCCAAACAAAATGTGACTGATTTTGTCACAAAGCTCAAGGACATAGCGGATTAGTTCGGAAGCATTGGAGAGGTAATAGATGAAGAGCAAATTGTAAGGCAGGTCATCAATGGCTTGAATGCAGATGACAAGTGGGAAGCATTCACCACAGCTATGGATTTGTACATGGATATGCATGTACCTGATTTCAACACACTCATTGGACAACTACTTACTCAAGAGGCAAAGCTTATCAAAAATGGGGAAAGCTCTAAAAGTAATCAATCTTCAGCTTTATACACGGATAAAAGCAAGTCTAAAGATAACAAAGGAAAGGCAAAGAAAGTGGATGATGAAGCAAGTACATATCAAGCTAACTATGTAGGTAGAGGAAGACATGGCAGAGGTAGAGGAAGAGGAGGTAGACAAGGCAGGGGGAGATCCCAAGACTCCAAATCATGTTCTATTTGTGGACTAACTAATCATACAACTGAAAATTTCTTTAGGAATTCCAGGAATCAAAGAGGCAGAGTATACAATAGAGGAAGTTATGGCTACTCAAGAGGAAGGTTCAACAACTACCATGGCAACTACAACAACTACAATCATTCAAACTATCAAGCAGGCTACAAAGGAAGGAGAGACTACAATAACTACACAGAAGACTCAAACAAAGAGGATTCATTATTGATCATGAACATGGCTATGCCACAAGGTAAATCTGATGAGCATGTTTTCTACATAGGTTCAGGTTGTTCAAATCATGTGGCAGGAAATGTGGCACTCTTATCAGATTTAGAAAATCCAAGGAATAAGCATGAGGTACAAACAAGAGATGATACAAAACATCCTGTGGAGAAAATAGGCAATGTCAAAGCACCTGATGGAAACATCAACCTACTCAGTAAGGTACTCTATGTCGCTACCATTACAAAGAATTTGATAAGTGTTGGGCAGATAGTAGAGAAAGGGTTGCAAGTTAGGTTCACAAAGGCAGGAGCATTTGTTGAAGATCCAATTCAAGGATTCAGAAAAATTGCAAAAGGTGAAAAGACAGGTAGATTGTTCACATTTGAATTACAGGACACTAGAAACATTGCTCTCTTTAATTATGGTAGTCAGACACTCACAGAATTGGAAGTATGGCACAAAAGGTTAGCACATATTGGTGAAAGGTCATTAAAGCAAATCTACCGGGACCAAAGTGTACTTGGACTTCCTAATTTGTCAAAACAACATCTGATTTATAAGTGTAGTGCATGTCAATTTGGAAAGTCTCACAGGTTACCATTCATGAAGAAAGGTTATATGCATGGAGATCTCTTGGAGTTGGTTCATACAGATGTATGGGGACCTAGCAAGGAAGCTTCAATATCTGGATCAAGGTATTATGTTTCCTTTATTGATGATTGTAGCAGATGGACTATCCTATTCTTTATGAAACACAAAGATGAAGTTTTTTCATGTTTCAAAAGATATTTGGCTCTTGTGGAGAATCAAACAGGTAAATCACTAAAAAGGCTAAGGTCAAATGGAGGGGGAGAATACTTCTCCCATGAGTTTGATTCTTTTCTTCAAGAAAGAGGAATCAAAAGAGAGGTAACTACAAGGTACACTCCTGAGCAAAATGGAGTGGTAGAAAGGAGGAATAGGACAATTGTTGAAGCTGCAAGGTCTATGTTAAATGAAAAGCATTTACCTAATTACTTATGGGCTGAGGCTGTATCTACAGCCACTTACTTGATTAACAGGTTGCCTTCAAAATCCCTTGATGGGATGACTCCATATGAGGCTTGGAATGGAAGAAGACCAAGCTTAGATCATTGTAAAATTTTTGGATGTATTGCTTTTGCTCATGTTCCTTCACAGGTTAGAGGCAAGATGGATCCAAAGGCAGAAAGGTGTGTATTTATTGGATATGACAACAATCAAAAGGGCTACAGGTTATACAACCCTACCAACAAAGGATTCTTGGTAAGCAAAGATGTAGTTTTTTATGAGAACAATTCATGGTATGAATATTCATGCAGGAAGGTCGATTTACCATATAATCTTGAAGAAGATTTTCCAAAGCTTGGTAGAGAAGAACCGAAGATTGAAGAACAAGACACCTCAAAGGATGATGAAGAATCTCACATGGAAAAGATCAAAGCATGGAATTCTAAAGGTAAAACAAAATTGCAAGAACTTGGACATGAGGCAGAATCATCACATCATGGCCTAAGAAGATCTATGAGGGAAAAGAAAAAACCAGAAAGGTATGGGTTTGACACCTCATTAGTAACTAAACACTCTATCTACATAGCACAGGATATAAACCAAGAGGAGCCATCATCATTTGAAGAGGCCAAAGCAAAATCAGAATGGAAGCATGCAATGAAGGAAGAGATTGAAGCACTTGAGGAAAACAACACTTGGGATTTGGTGCCCAAGACTTCATCCATGAAGGTAATAGGCTCAAGATGGGTCTATAAACTCAAGAAGAATTCTGATGGTTCCATTAACAGGTATAAGGCAAGGCTTGTAGCAAAAGTCTTTGCACAAACTCAAGGAATTGATTATGAGGAGACCTTCTCTCCTGTGGCAAAGATGCCTACTATTAGGGCTTTGCTTAGTATTGCCTCTTCCAAAAATTGGAAGATACTTCAACTAGATGTAAAGAATGCATTTTTGAATGGTTGGATAACAAAAGAGGTATATATGGCACAACTACCTGGTTTTGAGAACCAAGTTTATCCTGATTATGTGTGTAAACTTAACAAAGCATTGTATGGTCTCAAGCAAGCTCCAAGAGCTTGGAATTTCAAGCTTGTTTCATTCTTGCAGGACAAAGGCTTTCAACCAAGCAAGGCAGATCCTTCACTCTTTATTAAAAAGAGTAATTCCGAGGTCATCTACCTATGTGTGTATGTAGATGATATTATATTGACAGGAAATGATGCAGATGGTATGAAAAAGATCAAAGATCAGATGAGAGAAGAGTTCAAGATAAGTGATTTGGGTTCACTTACCTACTTCCTAGGTTTGGAAGTTGTCTACAAAGATCATGGTTTGTTTCTCACTCAAAGGAAGTACATTAAGGACATGTTGGCAAAATTCAAGATGCAAGATTGTAAGATTGCAGGTACTCCAATGGAGGTCAATCACAAATTGAGCTCACATGAAGGTGAACTCATAGAGGACATCACATCATATCAAAGTCTAGTGGGTAGTCTCAACTATGCCACATTGAGAAGAGTAGATATATGTTACAGTGTGAGTGTGCTAAGTCAATTTATGCACACACCAAGGAAACCACATATGGATGCTGCCAAAAGGATTCTCAAGTATCTCAAAGGAACCATAAATGAAGGACTTTATTATCCTTATGTATCTGATTTAGGTTTGAAGCTATTTTCTGATGCAGATTGGGCTGGCTCTAAGGAAAATAGAAGGAGCACTTCAGGTTATCTTACCTCCGTAGGTTCAAAGCTTATTTCATGGTCATCCAAGAAGCAACCCACAGTTGCTCTCTCTTCTACTGAAGCTGAATATAGAGGTCTTGCCATAGCTACTCAGGAAGCTATGTGGATGAAGACATTATTCAAAGATCTTGGATTGGAGTTTGGAACTCCAACTATTTTTGGTGACAATATGAGTTCTATTCATTTGGCTGCTAATCCTATTTTTCATGCAAGGACTAAACATATTGAAGTTCATTATCACTATCTATGAGAAAAGGTTCTAAGCAAAGAGATTCAAATATCATATGTGTCCACTCATCAACAATGTGCAGATATTCTAACCAAAGCATTGGATGGTACAAAGCTTTGCAAATTCAAGGCTATGATTGGTTTGCAGGTAATCTTGGAAGATTGAAGACCTCAATCATACTTGGCTTGAGGGGGAGCTGTTGGAGCAAGTCTATGACAAGCCTAAGTATTGTCTTGAGTCCCACAAAGTCATAGAAAAAGCCTTAAAATGAAGACTATGTAAAGTTCACTTGTGAACTATCTCTTGTAACTTTTGAAGAGTTTACTTAATGTAAAAGTGAAAGAATCTTAAGTGGTTGAGTCCACTTGATCAAGAATGGAAAGAGGAGCCACGAATTCCTGATTTGTGGTAGGTAAAGAATGAAATCAATCATTGATTGATTGGAGAGTGATTGAGGGAAGTTAGCCTCCCAAACTCAACTATAAATAGATGGCAGTTTTAGTCGTGGTTAGAGAGACCTATGTGAAGACCTCCAAGAGCTGAGCTTTATGCCATATCAAGGTGTGATTACAAGGCACACATATGTATCAGTAAGTCATTGTATTGTACAAGCAATATACTTTCATTTTTATGATTATTTGAGTTCATCTTTCCATGTTCTTGTGAAGTGTACTACTCACTACCATTACTCTCAGTTTTCTCAGTCAGCTTGCAGAGATGTTTTCTCTAAGCATGGTGCATCATTTTCAGTGATTTAACTTGGTAAAGTTAGCCCTATAAGTCTAATATATGCTCACAAATTTTCATGTCATTTGGATGTTGCAAACTTCAGTTATGTTCATTTGAAGTCAACAAGGTCTGTTCACCTTCACTTCTCTGTCAGGTACCCGACTTTTTCACTCATCTTGGCAGAGCCATTTCTCAGTGGTTACGTATTCAAATTCAGTGATTTAAAGCTTGTTGGATTCAGCTTTCTGTCTAGTATAACATTCAAATTTTCATAATCATTGGATTCCTATATTTTGAGTTATGTTGATGTTTCTGCTCACTGTTCTCAAACTGTAGCAGCCCGTGAAAATCGGAATGATGTCATCACTTGTTAAAACTCATTCTCAGTGTGTGGTTTTTTATTTTTGATAACATTACTCTTGAAAGTTAGCTCTTTAAGCTACCTAGACTTCCCCAAGAGGAATTAAGCTAATTGCTGCTGTGCTCAGAGAATTATGTAAAACACTAGACAGGTGTATGAACCAAGAATAGCAAGTTTTCACCTCTGAGCTAACTCCAACTTATCTGTTTTGATCTATCTTTTTGAGAGTGATCTTCCAAGGTACATAGGGTGTCTAATACATCCATTTGCAAGCTAAAAGGGCCCACCATCTACTCCTGGAGTTCATTTGGCTGGTCTAGAGCAAGGATTTTGCAACACCTCTTCATCTTCAAGCACATACCTATCCATCTCTTCACAATCTCTACCATCCCAGTGAATCTGCTCTACAGTAGGTGCAACAGAAACCGCAGCACGAACAGGAATATATAGAATATCATCATCTTCGACACCTTCTGCATCAGCTTCAGTACCTGCAGTTGTAACAGTTGCAGGTGTGATAGGACGTTTTTTGACACCCTGCACAATGTTCCACAGTCCTTTTGCAACCAACACATGTCGCATCATATAAGCCCATAACGGGTAGTTGGTACCATCCAACTTATCCTGAACAACCAACATACGAAATAAATCAGTGCTTTCAACCATGGTCGGTGACTAAAATACCTTGATGCAAAAAATTGACTCTATCTCAAAAAGTTGAACAGAACTGCCTAGACAAATTCTGCTAGACCTGTAGTAGACTTCGAGACGCTTATATTGGCAAACAGAAATTGGTATATATCTCTGGCACAAAAAGATGAAATAGCCTACACAAGCACTACAATAGTGCGTTCGGAGGCCGAAACGAGCTCAGATCGCAATTTCGGCACCACATAGCAAAGTTGTTTTGATCTCGAAAACACGTTGAGTATGCTCACCAAAATTCGTGGGATTCTGAGACTGCAACCGGAGGAGTGTCGATGGCACCCTAGATGAAGCGATGACCTGCTCTGATACCAATTGTTGGAGTTAGACATCTACGGAAGCACCCGAACAGCACAAGGAAGAAGAAGAAGCTTGGAGCACAACACACAATACTGAATGTATTACTAGAGAATGTACAAAGGGCAATAGGCATATATACAAGCCGGGGCAAATAGACCTCCTAAAGAGGGAAAGAAGTGCCCCAGCGGTCCTAGTATGTTCACACACATCACTACGTAAATATATCAACATACATCTGTCATCAAAAAAATTCAATAACAATCCAATCTTGGCTAGTGATGAAATGAGTAACATATTTTTCTTGATCTATGGCATTAATAAAGCATTTGACCATGTAAAAGAACTACCATCAACAATAGTTAGAATGATCTGACCAACTCCCATAACAGGATAAGAGGAGTTGTTGGCACATCTGATGGTATTCCCTATACGGGCAGGCTCGAGTGAAGTGAAGAAATTATGTTGCAGGATAATATGTCTCGTTACCCCACTATCAAATTACCAAACATCTGAGTCTGGTGTAGAGATACACTATTCATGAGAAGATGGGTCATAATTGGAAACAGTAGTAAATGTCCATTCTTCATTCTACACAAGATTAGCATCCTCTAATTTAGGTGTAGAGGCCACTGCAACAACCATTCTAGCCTCTTTCTTCCTTGCCTCTTTAGGAGCTATTTTTGGATAGCTCTTGATGACATGATCATTTCCTTTATAGTATTTGCAAAATAATTTCTACTTTTTTATTTTCTTCTCATTTCTGTCTTTCTTCTTTGATTGTGCAAAATTAGCAGATTTCTACTTACTAGTAGAAATTTATCTTTTCCCTTCTAACTAGCTAGGAAACCTTGATCTGCAACACTCATAATGGACCTATTCTAGCTAGAGTGATCTTAGTGCAATGGAGTAGAGACTAATTCCTCAAATGTTAAGGCATTTGGATTGCCTTTCATCATCAAACAAAGAGTAGAAGCAACACTCTAATATGAATCGAGAAGACCATTCAAAACAATTTGCATAAGTGAAGTGTCAAGCAAGACTTCATCAAGAGAAATCAATTGTTCCTTCAAATCTTTGAACTTTGTCAGAAAATTGTCCATGGAATCTCCATCATTCATGTGCTCACTCTTCAACTATTTTCAGAGTAAGCAACACGAGCCTCATTCCTTGCCTGGTATAAAGTGGTAAGTATATCCCAAGCATCCTTAGCTATTTTGCAAGAGTGAATGTGAGGAATAATGGCATGTGTGATAGACAAGGCTATCAATGTATGTGCGTGATGTGACGAGGAAGGAGATAAGGAAGAGAGCTCACACACACACTCTCTCTCAAGGAGACGCACACACACAGATTGAGGAAAGGAAGAAAGATCTTCTTCTTCTTCTTCTTCTATTACATAAAAAGCAATGTACAAGAATGACCTAAAAACAAGAATACAACAAGTGCAATATATAAAGATCAGTACATAAGGAAAAACCTAATGTCCGCAAATGAGTGAGCTAGCAAGGAACAAGTGTGCCATCACTCTCGATATATAAATCTAATAAAGCTCAATGAAGTATCCCTGACATATACCGGCGTGACCACTATACATGTCAGAGAAATGAAAAGTTGGTACATGTCATCCTGGATCATCACATGTTGAGCTTGATATCTCAACACCCCCCCTCAAGCTCAACGCCATATCCTGTAATTCAAGCATCTCCCGAAACTTCTTCAACTTCTTAGCTCCAAGTGCTTTGGTGAAAATATCAGCAACCTGCTTATCTGCTCTCACATAAACAAGATCAATATCACCTACTAGTACCTTCTCTCTGATGAAGTGATAATGTACCTCGATATGCTTTGTTCTAGCATGGAAAACAGAATTTCGTGCTAATTGTATGCTACTAAGATTATCCCAATAAATAGTGATAGGCTTTCCCACTTCCACACCTAAATCTGCATGTAGCATTTCTAGCCATGATGCCTTACATGCTGCCATTGTAGCACCTCTATACTCAGCCTCTATACTCGACAAAGCAATAGTGGGTTGCTTCTCGCTGCTCCATGTAACAGGTACACTCCCAAGTGAGAATAGAAAACCACTAGTACATCTTATATCTTAAATGCTACCATCCCAATCTGCATCAGTGTATCCATAAACTTGCAAATCTACACGAGCCTCATAAAACAATGCATAATCCAAAGTAGCACTCACATAACGTAGAGTGCACCTCAGAGCATCCAAATGTGGCTTCTTGGGAACCTGCATAAACTGACTTTCAAGTCCAATAGTATAACTTAGATCAAGCCTTGAAATTGTGAGATATATAAGACTTCCCACAATTTTCCTGTACATAGTAGCATTTTCCAATGCTTCACGTGATGTAGTATCAAACTTCAAATTCTGATCTAATGGCATAGAAATTGGCTTACAATCAACCATACCACTTTTGCATCATATTTAAGGCATAGTGCCTTTGAGACATCCATATACCTATTTCTGTATGTATAAACTCAACGCCTAAGAAATAGCGCAGCACACCAAGATCTTTCATGTCATATTCCAACATAAGAAGTTGCTTTACCTCTTTGATGCTTCCTTCGTTATCCCCACCTAGAATCATGTCATCAACATAAATAGCCACAATAGTGATGCCATCATCAGCCTTCCTTGCATATAGCGAGTGATCTGCATCACACATAGAAAACCCAATGTTGGTTAAGTAATCAGCAATCCTTGCATGCCATGCATGAGGGGCTTGCTTCAGCCCATACAAAGCCTTTTGCAATTTGCAAACATATTTTGGATGCTTTGAATCTTCATATCCTTTTGGCTGGTCCATTTATACTTCTTCTTGAAACTCACCATGTATGAAAGCATTCTTCACATCCATCTGATGCAAAGTCCATCCTTTTGTTGTAGCTAATGCAACAAGTGTTCTAACAGTAGATATTTTAGCTACATGGCTGAATGTTTCCTCATAATCAATGCCATATCTCTGTGCATATCCTTTGGCTACCAATCGTGCTTTATACTTGCTTATGCTACCATCAGCATTATGTTTTACCTTGTAAACCCATTTGCAGCCTATGGGTTTCTTTCCTTCCGGCAATGAAACCAGCTTCCATGTATCATTTCCATAAAGTGCAGCCATCTCCTCATCCATAAATTTTTCCCAATTTGAAATTCGAATTGCATCTTCAAAGCAAGAAGATTCACCATCTTGTATTACCTTTGTCATGTAGGCATAATGACGAGCCATATAACTGTCATACGTCAATCGTTGCACTGAGTTCTGCATCCTCCTAGATCTTCTTGGTCTTGGGTCACTTCTCCTTGTATCATCTGCATGTGCACTTCTTACTCCTGGGGTCTTCTCAGAGGGCAGTCCAAGTTCCTCATCAAGACTCTTTTCTGAACCGCTTGAATCTCCATCAACGTCTTCAAAACCAGCACATGTTTTATAACCTGCACAAAGCTTTTCTTTGCCTTTTCTCGGATGTATTTGATGATTTTTCTAGACTGAAATTTCCATGCAATCTTCCACTCCATGGATTTGATTTGGAACTATTGCTTGGTGATGCATCCGGTCCATTCAAAACTTGAGATTCTCCGCTTGATTTTTTAGCATTTTCTTTTTTATTTGGTTCAAGATTCAGTCCTTCTTTGGCATCTGCATACAAGCTTGGCATTTCATCAAACACCACATCTTTGTTCACCTTTACATGTCATGTGAGTGGGTTATAACATTTATATCCCTTTTGCTCAAGGGAGTATCCAATGAAGACACACTTTTCTACTTTTGGATCAAGCTTCGTCCTCATTTCATCAGGGACATGTACATATGAAATACAGCAAAAAACTTTTAGATGTGATAAGTTTGGCTTTGTACTTGTAAACTTTGTTACCGTTAGTGTCCATGTGAAAGGCCAAATGGCCACCGGACACTTCTTTGTATATGTTCTTTAATAAAAACATATAGTGGCCTGGTCAGTCACAGACTATAAGTTCGACCGCATTTGTAAGACCTAAGAAGTCTGTCTTTGTGCTCCCTGTGTACTGCGTTTTCTGCGTATTCTACAACATCTGTGCAGAGTACTGTGTGTGGCATAAGGAGCTCCGTTTTCTACTCCGAGCATATCGTCGTGGAGCTCTCGAGAAGGAGAGTGCAGTGTGGTGCACGCCATCGAAATACTTCACTGGTATCAGAGCAGTTCGAGGCAAAAAGCTTTGTTCCTTTTGTGCAAGCGAAGCGAGCAAACCCCCCCCCAGGCTTTGTCCAAGGCTTACGACTAAGGCGGCGACCAAGGCATAGACCTTGGCATACCTTGTCATCCGAGTCACCGAAGTCACCGTTGGCGCCGTTGGCTGTGCGTGAGAGAGGACCTCAACGATCAAGGAATATAGAGGTTCCCGGTACTTCCCGGGAGGTCACCCATCCCAGTACTGTTCCCCCCAGAGCTCGCTTAACCGTGGCAATCTCTTGCCACTAAGCTACACTCTTGTGGTGTTTGAAGAAGGGGAAAGACTAAGGTTGACATTACCTTGAACAAGTTTTGGTCCCTCAAAGCTTCATTTTTGCTTTTAAATCCTATTTCTGAAGCAACTTTGGGGTGTTTTTTGGAGCCATTTTGGAGTACTTTCGCACGTAGTTCTCTTCACACAGGTCCAAGAACATCAAGAAGAGTGTTCCTTGTACTTCTCAGACAATAAATATCAACCTTTGGGGCTATATTTTCAGCCACACTCGTAAAACTACATGTTTCTTGAGGGGTTTTCAGTTTTGGTGGGAGCAGTCGCTACAAATTTATGCAGGTTTTTAAAGCCTAAAACATCACAGTTGACAGACACTTGCAGGTGTTATTGGCTAGTTTTTTGGGCTGTGTGTTCAGCCTTTCAGTGTCATTTTACTGCATATATTGAGCACATACACACCATGTACGCTTCTGTGGATATCGCTTATGTACGTCCATGTGGGCATTGATATAGCGGTTACGTTCTTTGCATAAAGCCTTTTACGTTTAATAAAGAGGGTCGTGGTGAGGTTTTCTTAACTGGGAGACACCCAGATGTCGGGGTCTCTTCGGTGATGCAGGTGGAAGACTTACCCAGCCTCGCCATAGGAGATGTATGATAGTTGTTCATAGGTGCTCGATAAGCCTAGTTGGCTTCTATTGGGTAACTGATTATATGCAATGGAGTCAGTGATTCACTATGCAGGTAGACATGTTAGTACTTGCAGTTTTATGATACTTTGACACCGGTCATATGCTAATTTTGCAGAGGATACTCTGGCAAAATTTTTCCAGATTTCTGGTTTAGTCAACTATATAGTGGTCGATTTACTCCTTGATACACTTATTTGTTGGTGTTTGGACTCTTCTAGCTCCATTATCATTCTATTCAGTTCTCTACAATCATGGCATCAGAGGTCTCAGGCACATCCGGTGGATCAGGGTCTAGTGCTAGCGTTCCGAGGAGGAGCTATAACTTGCAGGGCAAAGACCATTTTGAGATCCGAAAATTTGATGGCACAAACTTTGCTCTATGGAAGAATCAGATTAAAGATGTGCTGATTCAAAGAAGGCAATGGAAGCCAGTAAATGGGATTTCAAAGAAGCCTGCTGACATGGATGAAGATGATTGGGATGAGTTAGATGAAATGGCCAGTTCTACCATTCGCTTGCACCTAGCAGATAATGTTTACTTTACAGTATTAGACTGTGAAAGTGCAGAGGAGCTTTGGAAGAAGTTATGCAATACATATGAAAAAGAGACGACATCAAATAAAGTATATCTGATGAGAAAATTATACGACCTACGTATGAAGGACACAGATAGTGTTGTTGCTCATCTAAATGAGTTTGATGCCATATTCTCCCAGTTACAGGCTCAGAAAATGGATATGGACAATGAAATGAAAGCAGTATTGCTGTTATGCACCCTGCCATCATCATTGGATACATTTTGCATAGCTATTAGCAATAGTGCACCAGGTGGTAAACTCGTCTATGATGACATATGTGGAGCACTCTTGAGTGAGGAGATTCGTAGAAAATCTATGGTTGGCACTCAGAGTGGAGATGCATATAATGTTCGTGATTCTTACCAAGGAAAGAATCAACAACGTGGCAGGAGCAAGAACAAGGAAAAGAATGGTCAACGGAATAAGAGCAGAAGTAAATCAAGGAAGAGGGATATTGAATGCCATTATTGTCATAAGAAAGGACACATGAAGAAAGACTGTTATGCATTAACGAATGCTAAAGGTAAAGGACAGAATGTTGATGGGCATGTTAAACAGTTACCTGCACCACCTACTTCGACTGTGAAGATTGAAGAAATTAATGCTACTTCTGATGATGCTGATCTGTTGACACTTGATAGTACTGTGCCATCTGAGGCACTTATGGCTGATTCTCTTTCCCACACCTGGCTGCTAGATTCTGGTGCTTCTTTCCATGTAACACCACATAGAGAATGGTTCTCTAATTATGCAGCAAAGTCTCTTGGTACCGTGAGACTTGGTGACTCTTACCAGTGTGATGTTGTGGGGATTGGAGATGTGGTTGTGCAGTTCATTGACAGTTCAAAATTTACTATGCATAATGTACGCCATGTACCTCAGTTATCACGCAGTTTGATGTCATTTGGTCAACTTGATGATCTTGGTTACAAGGTGGTCTTCTATGCTCAGTCCTTTCGTATATCAAAGGGCAATATGGTTATTGCAAAAGGAAGGAAAGTTGGCTCACTTTACCCTTTATTTGTATCGCAGAAAGAACACTTGTTAGCTATTACTGAACAGCCTATGGCTTGTATTTGGCATGGGTGTTTGGGCCATATATCTCGTATGGGAATGGAAAATCTTTCTCGTTCTGGCTACTTACCTGTGTTATCTTTCTCTGATTTTTCATTTTGTGAGCATTGTCAATATGGAAAGCAAACCAGAAATGTGCATAAAACGCACATTGACTCTTCAATTCAGCCTTTAGATCTTGTTCATACAGATGTGTGTGGTCCTATGCCCACTAGGTCCTTAGGTGGTTCTCTTTACTTTGTCACTTTCATAGATGATGCTACTAGAAAAGTCTGGGTATATCCTATCAAATCGAAGGATGATGTATTCCCTACTTTTAGAAAATGCCTTGCTTCAGTTGAGACTGAAAAAGGAACTAAGCTTAAGGCTTTATGTTCAGATAATGGGGGTGAGTATACCTCACATGAATTCAGCCTTTTCTGTCAGTGTAGAGGGATTCGTAGAGAGTTTACAGCTCCTTATACCCCAGTACAGAATGGTGTAGCTGAGAGGATTAATAGAACTATTCAAGATAGAGTAGTCTCTATGTTGCATCATGCAAACCTCTCACAAGGTTTTTGGGCAGAAGCAGTATTGACTGCAGTTCATGTGATTAACCTTTCACCTAGTACTGCCAAAGGTCTGAAAGTGGCACAAGAGTTATGGACAGGGAAACCACCATATTATGATCATCTTCGAGTTTTTGGGTGTGAAGCATATGTTCATATACCCAAGAATCTTAGACAGAAGTTGGACCATAAGTCAAAGAAATGCATTTTTCTTGGATATGGTCGAGAAGGACAATTTGGATATCGCTTATGGGATCCTGAAACACGGTCAGTGATCAGAAGTAGTGATGTCATTTTTAATGAGTCTAAGATGCATAAACAGCCGATTAAGGAGGTTGAAGTGAGAAGAGTGGTGTTTGAGGATACTAGTTCTTCGGTTAGCATGCATAAAAATGCTGCACATAGGGATGTTCAAGAGAATGTCCATTCAGATCAGTCTTCACATGTTCCTGTTCAGCAACCATTGAGACGTTCTGCACGTGTCTCATATCCACCTGATAGATATGTTCCAGGTTTAGATTTTGTTATGCTAACAGATGCCGGTGAGCCCTCTTGCTACAAAGAGGCTATGCAGAGAGAGGATCATGTCAAGTGGGAGCGTGCCATGAAGGGTGAGTTGGATTCTATTCACAAGAATGGTACTTGGGACTTAGTACCTTTGCCAAAGGGAAGGAAAGCTTTACCATGTAAATGGGTATATAAGCTGAAATTCACATCAGATAGTGCTTCTCCAAAATATAAAGCACGACTTGTTGCAAAGGGTTTTAAGCAACAACATGGTGTTGATTTTGAGGAAATCTTCTCTCTAGTGGTCAAGATGACTACTTTGCGCATGTTGCTTGGATTCGTTGCAATGGAGGACATAGAGCTAGTCCAAATGGATGTGAAAACAGCTTTCTTGCATGGAGATCTTACAGATGAGATCTATATGGAACAACCAGAGGGTTATGTAGATCCTGGCAAGGAAATTCTAGTTTGTAAGCTCAAGAAGAGCTTGTATGGACTTAAACAGTCTCCTAGACAATGGTACCAAAAGTTTGATGCTTTTATGAAGTCCCAAGGCTATTCTCGGAGCAATGAGGATCATTGTCTCTACACAAAGAGATGTTCTGATGGCAGCTTGATATGCTTGATAAGATATGTTGATTGTTGGGAAGTCCTCTTATGATTTGTCAATTCTCAAAAAGAAGTTACGTCGATGATATGTTGATTGTTGGGAAGTCCTCTTATGATTTGTCAATTCTCAAAAAGAAGTTGAGTCAGACATTTGATATGAAGGATTTGGGGGATGCCAAACATATTCTTGGCATGCGCATTACTCGTGATAGGAGTAAAAGATGCATATACTTGTCTCAAAGTGAGTACATATCCAAAGTACTTCATCGATTCAATATGCAGGGTGGAAAGGCATTGAGTACACCTTTACCCACATATGTGAAATTGAGCAAGGATGACTGCCCCAAATCAGATGAGGAAAAGGAATTCATGACCAAAATTCCCTATCAGTCTGCTGTTGGTAGTCTCATGTATGTTATGGTAGCTACGAGACCAGACATTGCATTTGCAGTGGGAGTTGTGAGCAGATATATGTCTAATCCTGGCAAGAAACATTGGGAAGCGGTCAAAATGATTTTGAGATATCTGAGTGGCACTAAGGACAAGTGTCTATGCTTAGGTAGAGGGAAAGCATCCATTATTGGTTACACAGATTCTGACTATGCTGGTTGTGTAGACAATCGTAAGTCTACATCAGGGTACATTTTTCATTTTGCTGGAGGTGCTATCTCTTGGAGATCTCGTCTTCAAGAATGTACAGCTGTTTCCACCACAGAAGCAGAGTATGTTGCAGCAAGTGAGGCATGTAAGGAAGCATTGTGGCTTTCTCATCTTGCTTGTGATATGGGTTTGCCTCAGCATGTACCTCACTTGCTCAGTGATAGTCAGAGTGCCATTGCTTTGGCTAAGAATCCGGTCTATCATGCAAAGACCAAGCACATTGAGGTGAGGTATCACTTCATTAGAGATTGCTTAGCCACTGAGAGCATTATTCTTGAGAAGGTTCACACTCGAGATAATGTTGCAGATGCTTTGACTAAAGCTCTACCACAGGATAGCTTTTGACACTCTTGTCACTTGATGGGGGTTACTTGATTCTTGATCTTATGCAGTCACTTGTATACTGTGTAACATGCCCATCAGGTGGGAGGTATAGTTTGTATACTTACACTCAGGTATTCTTTATCATTCTTTCTTTTTTCTCCCATAGTTACTCTGGCCATATTGGCCTTTAGTGGGAGATTGTTACCGTTAGTGTCCATGTGAAAGGCCAAATGGCCACCGGACACTTCTTTGTATATGTTCTTTAATAAAAACATATAGTGGCCTGGTCAGTCACAGACTGTAAGTTCGACCGCATTTGTAAGACCTAAGAAGCCTGTCTTCGTGCTCCCTGTGTACTGCGTTTTCTGCGTATTCTACAACATCTGTGCGGAGTACTGTGTGTGGCATAAGGAGCTCCGTTTTCTACTCCGAGCATATCGCCGTGGAGCTCTCGAGAAGGAGAGTGCAGTGTGGTGCACGCCATCGAAATACTTCAAACTTCACTTCAGGTGTAACTTGATGTACAGTAGTAGTCCGAGTTCTGTTCATGATGTATACATCAGTATGCACAGCTTCTGCCCAATAACAATGAGGCATATTCTTCTCAGCCATCAAGGCTCTTGCTATTTCTGCAATATGTCTATTTTTGCATTCAGCAACACCATTCTGTTGTGGTGTGTACCTGCATGAAAACTGACGCCAAATTCCATGATTTTTTAGAAAACTGCTGAACTCATTTGACATGTATTCACCTCCTCCGTCAGATCTTAATGTCTGAATGTACTTCCTCATCTGCTTTTCCACCATAGCTTTAAAATTCTGGAAGTGAGTGAACGCCTCGCTCTTCTCTTTCATAAAATATACCCATGCTTTGCGTGTATACTCATCAATGAAAGTAACATAAAACCTACAACTGCCCTTAGATGTGGTCTTTGCTGGATCCCAAACATCTGTATGTACTTCTTCTAGTACATTCTCACTAACATGCTTGTCATGTGGAAATGATGCTCTTGATTGTTTACCAAATTGACATGTTGCACATACCTTTTGCATTTCTGCAACTTTGAAATTTGGTAGTGCATGGACAATCTCCTTTGACTGCATCAATTTCAGCCTTTTCAAGTTTGCATGTCCAATCCATTTGTGCCACATCTCTGCATCTGCAATAACTCCTGCACCTTTTGCAAACATGGCTGCATTCATTCCAAGAATCTTCACATTTAAGGTGAACATCCTACCCACTTTATTTCCTTTGGCAACCAATCGTCCATCCTGCTTGTACTAATCTACATATAATCCATCAGCATTGAACCTGACTTGTAATCCCTCATCAACCTTTTGTCCAACATAAACCAGATTCTTTGTTATATTTGGAACATGTAGCACATCAACAAGATGTTTTACCTTTCCATCCTCCATCAATAGTGCTATGTTTCCTGTATGCTCAATAGGATGTGATATGTCATCACCTGTTTCAACATATCCAGGAACTAGCAATTTTTGCAAAGTACTAAACCATTCCGCATGTCTGGTCATGTGATTTGAGGCACCTGAATCAACATACCAGACATTATCATTTGATTTTGAAACACCAAAAGACATTGTATTCATCATGTGATGTTGAACCATGAGCAGCTTCTCAAATAGACTCTTTTTTGAACCACTTGAATCTCCATCAATATCTTCAAAACCTGCACATGTTTTACTACCAGCAAAAAGCTTTTATTTACCTTTGGATGTATTTGATGAATTTGCTAGATGGAAATTTCCACGCAATGTTCCACTCCATGGATTTGAGTTGGAACTATTGCTTGGTGATGCATCCGGTCCACTCAAAACTTGGGATTCTGTACTTGATTTTTCAACTTTTTCTTTGTCATTTGGTTCAAGATTCAGTCCTTCTTTGGCATCTGCATAGAAACTTGACATTTCATCAAATACCACATCTCTGCTCACCTTCACCTGTCGTGTGAGTAGGTTATAACATTTATACCCTTTTGCTCGAGGGAGTATCTAATAAAGACACTTTTTTCTGCTTTCAGATCAAGATTTGTCCTCAACTCATCTAGAACATGTACATATGCAATACAGCCAAAAACTTTTAGATGTGATAAGTTTGGCTTTTTTCTTGTAAACTTCTCTTCAGGTGTAACTTGATGTACAACAGCAGTCAGAGTTCTTTTCATGATACATACAGCAGTATGCACAGCTTTTGACCAATAACAATGAGGCATATTCTTCTCAACCATCAAGGCTCTTGCTATTTCTGCAATATGTCTATTTTTGCGTTCAGCAACGCCATTCTGTTGTGGTGTGTACCTGCATGAAAACTAATGCCGAATTCCATGATTTTTTAGAAAATTGTTGGAAAATTGTTGAACTCATTTGACATGTATTCACCTCCTCCATCAAATCTTAATGTTTGAATGTACTTTCCTGTCTACTTTTCCACCATAGCTTTAAAATTATGGAAGTGAGTGAACACCTCACGCTTCTCTTTCATGAAATATACCCATACTTTGTGTGTATAGTCATCAATGAAAGTAACATAAAACCTGCAACCACCCATAGATGTGGTCTTTGCTGGACCCCAAACATTTGTATGTACTACTTCTAGTAAATTCTCACTAACATGCTTGTCATGTGGAAATGATGCTCTTCACTGTTTACCAAAATGACATGCTGCACATACCTTTTGCATTTTTGCAACTTTGAAAGTTGATAGTCCATGGAGAATCTCCTTTGACTGCATTAATTTCAGCCTTTGCAAGTTTGCATGTCCAATCTGTTTATGCCACATCTCTATATCTGCAATAACTTTCAAGAATCTTCACATTTAAGGTGAACATCCTACCCACTTTGTTTCCTTTGGCAACCAATCGTCCATCCTGCTTGTACTCTTCTACATATAATCCATCAACATTGAACCTGACTTGTAATCCCTGGTCAACCATTTGTCCAAGAGAAACCAGATTCTTTGTTATATTTGGAACATGCAGCATATCAGCAAGATGTTTTACCTTTCCATCCTCCATTGATAGTGCTATGTTTCCTTTATGCTCAATAAGATGTGATGTGTCATCACCTGTTTCAACATATCCAGCAATTGCCAATTTCTGCAAAGTACTAAAACAATTCCGCATGACTGTTCATGTGATTTGAAGCACCTAAATCAACATACCAAACATTATCATTTGATTTTGAAACACCAATAGACATTGTATTCATCATGTGATGTTGAACCATGAACAGCTTCTCTGAATCATCTGTACTTGTGGATGCATAGTTTTTTTTAATGCCTTCTGTTATTTTGATTCTTCAACCTGCAATCACATTCAAAGTGTCCAGGTTTACCACAATTCCAACATCCTTTACTATCATTACCTGAATCAATTCTTTGGAAATTTCTGCGACCTCTTTGGCTCCCCCTGCCTCGAAACTATCCTCTTCCTCCTGCATGATTTTGTTGTTGAACCTTGGTCTTGGTTATTGTTTCCTCTTCCATTTCCAAAACCTCTACCTCTGCCTCTTCCTCTGCCCAAGTAGAATACCTGCTCAGAATTGGGCTTTCCTTGGGAGCTTGAATCCTCACCAACATTCTTTTCTTCAATAATGAGCATGGATACCAAATCAGCAAAATTTGGAATATTTTCCCTAGTCTGTATAGAAGTTATGAAATGCTTATATGCAGCTCCTAAACCATGAAGGCACTCTTTTTCTCCAATGTATGCAGCTCGTTCTTGAGTTGCAATTTCCGTGCCTTTGTATTGGTCTCGTACAATGTGACCAAACTGTTCCAAGCCTCTTTCGGAGTCTTAGCATCCTGTATGTGCCCAATTATGCTATCCTGTATGCTAACAAATAGCTAGTACATTACCTTTCGTGCTCCTTGATTCGATTCCTCAGATGCTCTTATTTGTTCTGCAGTCCGATCCCTCTTTGGTAACTGCGGAGCATTTTCGTTCTCTCCTTTGATGTACTTCTAGTAGCCTTTTCGCATCAGGAAATTTGTCATTCTAAATCTCCAAGCATGGAAGTTGTTCTTGTCTAGCTTATCACTCATAAGCTGACTCATTCCATCTGTGTTTGCCATTTCTGCAAAAATTCACAACACTACGAAACACTACAAGTAGCACTTCTGCTTGAACACTGTCACACTATGACGTGACAGTTCGATCTCAGAAAAACATAGTTTTCATGTATCAACAGATCACGGAATCGCTTGAAATTCTTGATCTGAAATATATGAGTGTTGCCGAATACAACACAAGTTACAGTCTTTGAAGCTGACCCGGTTTTTCTACGGGCCCCACCTTGCAAGCTCGAAATGGAGGTCAAGATGGCAAACGGAGATCGTTTGTCAATCACATTTTTCTCCATGCCTTCCTGCATATTCTTGACCTTGCCTTCTCCATGAGCTCTCTACAGCCACGCTGGCTCTGATACCATGTCACGAGGAAGGAGATAAGGAAGAGAGCTCACACACACACTCTCTCTCTCAAGGAGAAGCACACACACACAGATTGAGGCAAGGAAGAATGATCTTCTTCTTCTTCTTCTATTACATGAAAAGGAATGTACAAGAATGACCTAAAAAACAAGAATACAACAAGTGCAATATATAAAGATTAGTACATAAGGAAAAACCTAATGTCTGCGAATGAGTGAGCTGGCAAGGAACAAATGTGCCATCACTCTCGGTAGATAAATCTAATAAAGCTCAATGAAGTATCCCTGACATATACCGGTGTGACCACTATACATGTTAGAGAAATGAGAAACTGGTACGTGTCATCCTGGATCATCACATGTTGAGCTTGATATCTCAACATCTCTGCTAGGACCCCACACATATGTGTGTACAAGCTCCAACTAGTCTTCATACATGTATCCTCTTTTGTTGAATGGCTACCTATATGACTTGTCGAATTGGCATGCTCCACATTTCTAGATCATGTGTTGCTTGGACACATTTGGGATGGCAAGCACACTTTGATCCCTGCATATTTGCTTCAATGTCCTTTCACTTATATGACCTAATCTCTTATGCCATATCTCCAATTCAAATAGGGTTTGATCCTTATAATTGAAGTGAGCAATATTTCTTGTATCTCCATCTCCAATGGTAAAATGTCTGCCAGATCTATCACCTTTGCAATCCTCTTGAAGCCTTGTTGAGGGTCCTCCACATATGCTCCATGCCTTGTGAATCAAACCTATAAAATCTTCTCAACAATATGTCCAACACTTTATATTATATTCTTAGTTATTGTTGGTACATATAATACCCTACTTAGAAGGTTCATGTTATCATCAGATGCTTTAACATTTCCAATCTCTTTACTGAGTGCCTAGTGTCATCACCTATCTAAACTCCATGCTTTCATTTGGGTTCTTTAAGGTCAGACAATAATGCTACATTGCTTGCTACATGATTGGAGCAACCACAATCAATATAGAATAGGTACTCATCATCTTTACCTTGCTTGTCTATCATATTCATGAGTAATAGGGAATCCTCTTGATCATTTGTATAGTTGTTGTAGTCTCTTCTTCCTGTCAATCCTCCTTGATAGTTGTTGTAGCCTTGGTTGTAATTGTGATGATAGTTATTTCCTCCATTATTGAACCTGCCTCTTGATTGTCCTTAGATTCCTTTGTGGAAGCCTCTTCCTCTCTAATTCTTTGTGTTTGAAGCATTCATATGTGGCATGATTGACGAAACCACAAATGTTGCAAGATGAAGATTTGTATGGTCTCCCCATGCCTTGGTTTGCTCATCTACCCCTTCCTCTAGTACCTCTTCCTCTACCTGTGAATTTCACTTGAGAGGTACTTGCATCTTCTTCATTTCTCTTACCTTTTCCTTTATCTTTACTCTTATTTTTATCTATGTAAACGGAAAAAGATTGATTACCTCTAGACGTATCTCCATTCTTATTGAGATTTATCTCATGTGTGAAGAGTTTCCCCATCAATGTATTGAGGTCAAGTATTTTCATGTCCATATATAGGTCCATAGCTGTGGTAAAGGACTCCCATTTGTCATCAACCTTGATGCCATTTATGATCTGCCTTACTATCTGTTCTTCTTCTATTTCTTCTCCAATACTTCAAAGTTGGTCAGCTACATCCTTCATCTTGGTCACATAGTCAACTACACTTTGCTTTGGTTGCTTCTTCAATGTTGTGAACTCCATCCAAAGCTCATTCTTCCTAGCCCTTGTATTTGATGAGAAGTATGATGATATTACTTCCCAAGACCCTTGGGAAGTCTTGCAATTCCTAATATGAGGCAATAAGAAATTAGATATTGAATTGAGTATATAAGACCTGGCTAGAGCATCCTTTGCGCACCATGCAACTAGTCTCTCTTGCTCCTCTCTTGTAGGTTGATGTTTGCTTCTAAGGGTTGGCATTTCTTCATCTCTTGATATGTCTCTATACAGAATTCTTCCTTGGAGGTAAGCCTTCATCCTTAGCGACCAAGCTCGATAATTGCCACTATACAATTTTTCAATGAATGATGGAAATCCATCTCCCATTTTACCTTGATGTTCCTCTGATACCACTATTGGAGGAGATACTGGACACCTTCTAGAGGTGAGATGGTGCTGCAAATTCCTACTTCACACCAAACAAAATTGAGATGAGGAATGCAAAGTAGACTTCGTGAGCTTTTCAAGAAGCACAAATAATCACCTACATGCTTTGGAAAATGATCCTCAAATTATTGCATCAAAACAGATAAGTTGGAGTTTCATTGTGAACCAAAAACATGTTATTTTGGTCACTACACCTGCTTAGAGAAATGAACAGTTCTCTTCCTCTGCTATCATTGAGTAAAATCCTTTTGGTCATATCTAATCAACTTGGCTAGCTAAAATTTTCAAGTTATTTCACTTGAAAGGATAAACTATGCTCAGAGAATGATGCTTAGCAAGCTAGAGATGCATCCCGACATTTTTGGGAATTAACAGTAAGCATAGAAAAGGGTACTGTCTTGCACATAAATCGAGATTGGCTAAGGAAATAAGTATGAAACATTGTAGCAAGAAAAAAAATAGTATACTAAATCTATGCCAACTTAAATCACTACAAATGATCAAATATACACTGAGAAATCAATTAGAGAAGCTCATTGTTTTGAGTGGTACATGTCAGAGTAGAAGATATGAGATATGAGAAAACTGTATGTATTAATGCACATAGATTACATTGATATTGGCAATGAATGCTTGCACAATGTGAGGGAAATATTAGAGCTATAATGTGAGCTCAATTTTTCACACAAATGCCTCTGAAATCTCTGTTATATTTTGCTATGTTGCATGCAACTAGATAGTTCTCTTTTTATAGCTTTTTGTTGGAGCCAAGATTCAAATTTGAATTTAAATCTTTACCGAAAAGCTTGCCCAAGTTTTAGGACTTCATTTGCCATAAGTCTTCACCAAAAACGTTGTGGAAAGATTCTCCTAAGAATTCGTGATTGAAATGATTCCATATATGCACTTTTACAAGGAGTAAAAAATCAATCTTTTACAAGAGATCATTCATTTGCTAATAGATGAATGCACATATGAGCCTTAGGATAAATGATCAATCATTTAGGCTTGGATTAATTGCACCAACATGATTTAAATTTAACTGATTATCTAGATGCATGGGTCCTTTTGGTGGGAGAAAGAGCAAGTCATAACATCATGAGAGATGCTATTTGTCCATATGATCCAGACTTCCCTCCACAACCTCCACCACCAATAGATAAGAAGACACAAGATAAGAAGAAAGGTCCTCCTCTTCATTGTCCTAAAGCATGTGTCAAACAAAAACCACAAAGATGAAGGCTTCAAAAAGGAAAAGCATAAAAATAAAAAGTACATGTATAGTCTTCCATATGTATGACTACCACTATATAGCATGCCCATGTATTTCCAACATATGTTGGAAGATATTTATTAGCTTCCTTATGTCCTTCATAGAAATGTTATACAAAAGGAACCCTTCATAGCATTGTATTTATAGAATAGTGTATTTAAGGATGATGCCATTCTATATTGATCCTAAAGATAGTATGTTTATAATTCATGTTTCTACATAAAAATCATTCATTCAAGTTCTCAATGTTGGCGATCTATTTTTCTCAAATAGAGGAAGGATTTGTGGTGTGCCTATCGTTTATGAGATTGATTTATGTGTTAACCTCTTTACCATTTATTTCTTCCGTCAAATGCTATATGTTGATTTTCTAATCTATGAACTATAGTCTTTGGCTTGTAAAAACTAATATTCGATAAAGAAAAAATGCATGACCGATTCAAAAAAATACAGCAATAAGGGAACTTCTGATGGCTCTATTCATTTGAATTGGTCATGTCTTGTAAATCATACAAGAAATTTGCTATTATGATCTTTCTATTCCCTCAAAATGATTTATCTTTATCTATTTTTCTTTTATTTGGAGTATGTATCATATGTAATGTATATCTTTGTGAAGAAACTACATTAAAAATGCAACCAAATACACCAATCGGAGGTCTTTTGTTGGGTTTGCTTGAGTTTTTCACGCATTGTTTCAAAGATTTTCCATTTGGATACATGGCCCATAAAGGTTCAAAACAAAAGGACACGACGAATTCAAGTGATCAGGGTAGCCGAAGAATCGTCAATGGCCATCATCACTTGAATTGATCATGTCTTGTATCTCTTCCAAAATTTTGCATTTTGTAATAATCCTACTCATAAATGCTATATTTAGACTTTTCAATCACTAAAATGTAGAAACTCTAGAAATTTATGTTTATCCTTCATTATCCATCTATACATATTAGTTTTCACTAGTTATTATCTTGGAGAAAGTCTTTGAACAATAGAAACTTACCAAGACTAATGATGTTAACCCTAACAAAACCAATATGGATATGAACAGTGCAATCATTATGAGGAGATGGTTGGATACACTCCAAAGATGAGGTGATGTTGCAATAATTTTGCTCTACACCTACCAATGTGACCTCAGAGTTCCTTAGTAGACACTTTTCAACTTCCCAAATATGCATTTAGACCCACTATGTACCTTGGAGCATCATTGCCAAATAGCTGTGCCAAAAAAGATAATTTTCAAGATAGAACACGAGAAAAGTTCTTGCTATTTTTGGACTTGAACCTCTGAGAGAAATGCTCAGTTCTCATTCTCTGATAGCAATTGACTCGAGAGCTCTTAGAAACATCTAATTGATGACCTCACATAACTATCCCAAGTTATTTCACTAATTTAGAGTTAGTATATGATGCTAAAGGATATTAAGAAGTTAGGGGTGGAATCTCCACTTTTCAAGAGGATGCGAGTATGCACACATAGGTTGCTTGCAGAGGACATAACACAAGATCTAGTGACCTAAATGAAGTGAAAATTGATATCTAGCAACTCCATTGAACAATCTACATATCCCATATTAAAGCAAGTCAAAAGATTGAGTACGTGCAGAGAACTTGATTGATCAAATTCACCAAGATGATGAGATAGCAGTAGACAAGAGTAGGCAGAGACTAACTTGCATTAATGACTCAAAATTTATATGATTGAATGTATGATACTAGAGAGATGAAGTGGACTTTCTCATACATATGTGAGCTAAGTGTAAGCTCAACCATGAGGCTTAATGGCTCATTCTTCTCTATCATTCTTTGCAACTAAGAATCACTCCTATTTATACTCATAAAGTGAGTTTGAAATTTGAATTTCTTCCACCTAAAAGTGTTCATAATCTTTTGGTGGTGATTGATTTTATTCAAACCACTAAGTATTCTTCTATTTATACTCATAAAGTGAGTTTGAAATTTGAATTTCTTCCACCTAAAAGTGTTCCTAATCTTTTGGTGGTGATTGATTTTATTAAAACCACTAAGTATTTTTGGTTCATGGTTTGTAATGTCACAAGATACCCTCAATCATTTCCTTTTACTTTTATCTCAAGAGATAAAGTCTATGAAGTTTACAAGGGGTGTTCATGTGTACTTTAAGAGTGATCAGAAATGAATATGTGATAAGTCCTTGCTATTTGGTCAAGCATCAAGGCTTGCCAAATGTACCAATAGCTCCCCCTCAAGCCTAAGATGCTTGAGTCTTCAATTCTTTGGCATCTCTTGCAATGTAGAGCCACATTCCCTACTACATGATTTGAACAACCAGAGTCTATATAAAATACATGCTTATCTGCTTTAGATTGCTTCATAGTCATGTTCCTCAATAGAAGTGAGTCCTCTTCTGCTTGCTCTTCAGTGTAATTGTTGTAGTCTCTCCTTTGTCTATATCCTCCTTGATGATTTGTATTGTTGAAGTTATTCTTGTTGTAATCATTGAAATTTTTTGGTTTGTCTCTTGCACTTCCATAGCCTCCTCTATTGAAGCCTCTTCGTCTCTGATTTCTAGGGTTCCTAAAACAATTCTTATTTGTATAATTAGTTAGACAATATATGGCACATGGACAAGAGCTTTGAAATCTCCCCCTACCTTGTCTACCTCCTTTGCCTCTTCCTCTTGTACACCTACCTCTACCTACGAAATTTACTTGGGAGGTACAACCTTCATCATCACATCTTTTACATTTGCCTTTGCTATCCTTACTGTTATTCTTATATGTGTATAGAGCACAGGATTGGTTACCTTTTGAGTTGTCACCATTCTTCACAAGATTTTCTTCATGAGTGAACAATTGAAGTCAGGTACTTGCATGTCCATGTATAAGTCGAATGCTGTGGTGAAAGCTTCCCATTTACTATATGCCTTCATTCCATTTATTACTTGTCTCACTATATGCTCCTCTTCAATGACTTCTCCAATGCTTCCATGTTGATCTACGAAGTCCATTTTTATGAAAAATTTAGTCATACTTTGCTTGGGCATCTTCTTGAGTGTGGTGAATTCCATCCAGAATTGATTCTTCCTAGCTCTAGTGCTTGATGAGGAGAATGCTTCAAGGGAATTCCATGTCTCTTATGAGGTCTTGAAACTCCTAACGTGTGGAGGTGAAAAATCAAAGACTGAGTTGAGAATATAAGACTTGGCTAGAGCATCATTTGAGCATCATTTAGCTAACCTTTCTTATTCCTCTTGAGTTGGTTGTTCTTTGCTTCTGAGTTGACGTCATCTCATCTCCACAAATGTAGCCATAGAGATTTCTACCTTGAATATATGTTTCCATTCTAAGTGACCATGCTGAGTAATTATCTCAATCCAATTTGTCAATGGATGAAGGAAATCCATCTCCCATGTTGAGTTGATGTAGCCTTGATACCACTATGAGAAGATGGTTGGATACACTCCAAAGATGAGGTGGCGGTGGCAATAATCTTGCTCTACACCTACCAATGTGACTTTAGAGTACCTTAGTAGAAACTTTAACATTCCCAAATATGCATTTAGAGCCAGTATGTATCTTGGAGAATCATTTCCAAATAGTTTCTCCAAAGCAGATAACTTTCAAGATAGAAGAACTTTCGAAAACTTGCTATTTTTGGAATTGAACCTCTCATAAAAAGAAATGCTTAATTCTCACTCTCTTATAGTAGTTGACCGGTCTTGGAGAGATTTTCTCTCCTCACTTGCGAGGACAATTGAATTGGAGACTTGATATGATGATGTTATGATCGCACTATGCACAGACAGAATTATGGTGTCGGAGATTGCTTGGACCTTCTTATGAGTCAAAAAATGGTTGTCAAGAAAATATCGCAGCTAATGAAGCTGAAAAGATTGTTGGGCATGCAACTTCTAAATTTACTGAGCATGCAATTATTGTTGTTTACATCTTTGAAATATATGTCCCTCAAAAGTAATAATTATGATAGCTCTGTGTGCGCTTTAATTTACAAACTATAATTATAGAGTTGGAACTTTATAAACGAAGGAGGGATCGACGTCAAAAGGAGGGAAAAGGGAAAAAAAGTACGAAAAAAAAGAGTGATGCCGGGGTGATTCATGCATGAAAGGGAGGCCGTCATGCAACTCGTCGGAAAACGGACTTCAGGGGATATATATGCGCTAAAGGCAGAGGATACATACGGGGGGATCAACTTTATGGAGAACATCTGACACACAACGCCTATCTGTTCGGAGGCAGAGTCCACGTTTTATTTCTGGCAGACTTGGCATGTGCATGAACGTTTGAGGAGAAGGAGAGCGTTGTTGCAGCAGTGAAGGAAAAGAGGTCACGTTTGTTTCTTTTTTTTTTGAGCACAAACAGAAAGTATAATATTGATGCAAGAAAAAGAGAAGCTTTACAACATATCACTCCCAAGTAACAGGGAGAAGAAAACCTTGGCTGGAACCTCAGGAAGAGACCAAAAGATCCCCAAACTAATTACAGGTTACATCAAACAGTCATTAATGTACCAGCTGAAGAAACTGATCATGCTATCTCTGTCACTAGAATGAATCTGAAGCAATTTGTTTTTCCAAGAACTATAAGGGAACTTCTTGAAAATATACAAGGGGTACTTATCCATCATATTCCCATTGAGGGGAAAATTGCTACACATGTGAACCAGCCTCCTAATTCCAACTAAGTAGGAGAAGAGGAAATCTTTTCCAATTCTATCAAAGAATCTGCTATTTCTATTTTTCCAAATATACCAAAGAATGTGAGCCCTTAAAATCTGCCACAAGTCTATGTCCATCTCGTTGGTTTCTCCAATAAGCATCTCTTTGACTCCTAGGGTTTTGATTCCAACAGTCTTGCAGTAGAGAAAAATTATTTTCCAGTATCCCATGCTTGCTCTACATTTAAAGAACGGGTGCTCCAGATCTTCAACCTTACCACAAGCTTTACAAAGTCCTGCATCAATATTATACTTCCTAGCTCTGCTTCCAGTCCAGACACCTTTGTGAAGGATCAACCATAATAGGTAGGATTGCTTGTTAAACATAGGAAAAGCCCAGATGTTTTGAAAGCTCATGTCTGTCCTGGAGTCAGGTCACGTTTGTTTCTGGCAATTCATAGAAGAAGAAGATCTACTAGATTAATTTGGGCATGATATGCGGTGATATTTCTTAGAAATGTATGTTGCGCCATATATCTCCAATGTTCTATGTCTTCTAATAGCTAAATACTCATAAGACTTTAATAATTCTCTGATATCTCAACATGTTGCACTTACGTCCGTTAGTTTTTGCAATCTGATTTAACTTTCTATATGTCTGTTTTGACAGAGATTATATTATTGTTTACTTTTTGTGTTTAAAGAAACATACGCGTTGTTCAATATATATTCAATCTCAAACTGAGTGTCGTTAAGATCAAACTGTGTTCAAATCACGCAAGTTTGTTATGATCAAACATAGAGTGTTGGTAAAATCTTACTGCGTTCAAATTGCGCAATTTTGTTATGATCAGACATAGATCAAATCATGTTGTTGAATATATAGTCTTTCTCTTTGGAAATTATTAGAGAACTTAATACATGTTGTTCAAGTCTCCTCAAGCGTGTTAGTAACTGATGATTTACAGTTGAAAGTTCCATAGATTTGATTTCTTTGATAAAAAATTGTGCAAAATTCGGGTTATGTTGAGATGGGCATTGCCAGGAATTGTATTATGCTTTTGATCCAATGATCTTTATTGACTATAGCAACTGAGGCTTAGGAGTTAAATTCAAGTGTTGCTGAATTATTCTTTGATTAAATGTTTGGATTCTAATCATGAAATGAGATCTGCGACTTATGAGCTGCAGATAACATTGACATTGTCAAAAGAAGTTGTGGAATTTATCTAAAGACACTGAATTTCATTGGTCGTTTGCGAAACTATCTTTCCTAATTGGACTGGTTGACAAGTTGTTCTATAAATTGATGTAAAGCATTTGCAGAACGTACAGAAAAAAAAGTTGAAAGTGTTAGAAATTGAGCGAGCTGATTCTGATTACAATAATTTCAGCGATGTTACTTTAGTGAAAAAGGTACAACTTTAAAAACACTATTGCATGAAAGACCATTCATGTGTAGAACCATAAAATGACATTGGGAGATTGCTCAGTAAATACGCTTGCAAGTATCTTGAGCATCGTTAGGTGCAGAAGATATGTGATTGAGTGAAACTTAAATAAGTCTTAATGGAGATAATGATATAAACCGCATTTGTTTTTCTTTCTTTTAAATGCTAAATGTAATTCTATTAAAAGCTGACGTTTACAAATTCTTATTAGAAATAGTCCAAGGAAGAAGCATTGAGCCACCTATTTATTTTTACATGATAATTCCAAAACCTTGTGAAATTGAAACAATAAGTCGTTACATATTTCAAGTTTGTATGATGCATGTTTAGACTTTCTGATTGTTTGGCTTTCAAAGTATCTACTCAAATGCTTTGAGAGTGTATGTTTCTTGAGTCTTTCACTGTGTCTGAGTTTGCTCCAAGCACCCCCGGCATGTGCCGTAAATCAAGCGGTTGGCCTAATCCACCAACTGTCCCTTTCGCGCTGACACCGGAGAGATTTTAGACACGTCTAATTGATGGCCTCAACTAACTATGCCAAGTTAACCCACTAATTTAGAGTGCGATCCCGACTTTTTAGGAGGATGATAGTATGCAGACATAGGTTTCTTGCAGAGGACATATCTCAAGATCTAATGATCCGAATGAAGCAAAAATTGATATGCACCAAGACTGGTCCTGATACCTATCCCAAATTAAAGCAAGTCAAAAGATTCAGTACACATAGAGAACTCGATTGATCAAATCACTGAAATGATGACATAGTAGTAGAAAATAGTAGTCAGAGATTAACTTGCATGAATGACTCAAAATGTATATGATTATGAATGTATGATACAAGAGAGATGAAGTGGACTTACTCATACATATCTGAGCTAAGTGTAAGCCCCACATGAGGCTCAATGGCTCATTCTTTTCTATCATTCCCCATGACTAAGAATCACTCCTATTTATACTCATAAAGTGAGTTTGAAATTTGAACTTCTTCCACCTAAAAGTGTCTCGAATCTTTTGGTGATGATTGATTTGATTCCAACCACTAAGTAGTTGTGGTTCTTGACTTGTAATATCACGAGATTCTCTCAAGCATTTCCTTTTACCTTTATCTCAAGTGATAAAGTCTATGACATTTACCAGGGGTGTTTATGTGTACTTTAAGAGTGATAAAAATGAATATGTGATAAGTCCTTGCTATTTGATCAAGCATTAAGGCTTGCCAAATATGCCAACAATCATTGAATACATAAAGAAATAAGTGAAAAGAATATTTAGCACTCAATGTCTATTTTTCATTAAAGAAAACATATCATTATTCTTTGTGAAAAAAAACAAAAAAGGGTGGTTGTTACATTCTCAAAGGTTGGAACTTGATCACTTTAGGTGGCATGCACGTTATGCAAGATAATCTTTTCTATAGTCTAATATTTATTGTTGCACCAGTAATTAAGAATATAAACTGTGGTAAAACATCATCAAGGCACTCTAAAATCTCTCTAACATTTTTGAGTTTCCAATTTATAGTAAAAATTATTTTCCTAGGTTGAAAATCTAGGTGCATGATCAATTCTAACTCAAATTATGGATAGTTCTCTTTTGAATCCAAGCTTATCCAATCTCCAAGACTTTTTTGTGAACTTTTGTAGTCATATCCTAACACTAGATATTTTTGAGATATATGATATGAAATGGAAAGGGAATTCAAACTAACTTTATAGAAAATGATGTCAGCCAATTTTTGAACTTCTTTTCTATCCCATTCCTAACCTAAAACATCATTAGTCTCTGAAATTGAAACTCTCCTATTCAACCACATTGTTTTTATTTTCTATAATAATATGTTTTTTAAACATGCTACAAAAACATGAAGAGGAAAAAACCATTGAATCTAAATCCCTTGAGAAATTTGGCTTGGTGACATTGCCCTATGAATGTCATCTTTCATCTTGCACACAAAAAGAAACTATGCATTGAAAAGGAGAGTCCCAATCTAATGAAGAGATGCAAGGAGCACATAGATGTACATATGCATTGCTCCTTGACCTTACCGGATATTCTACAAAATAGACAAATAATTGAATGCTACTGAAAATATAACCGATTTGTATGCATACATTACTTTTGCATAGTCCTTATGAACAACTTTGAATGTTCTTGTTAAACATTCCACAAGTTGCCACTCTTAAGCATTAGAAGGAAAAATGTATGCAATACAAAAATAGATATCTTGTAAAAAAACAACTAAAAATGATTAGGAGATCATTGTAAAACTTCATTTAGAGTATGATGGGAAACGTAGATGATTGTTTAGCACCAAGCCCTTAGCACAGTACACATTTTGAAATCTTCCAAACTTGCCATGTCTTCTTAATTTGAAACTGAGAATATGACCTTTTGAACGGTTTTTTGTGTCATCTTGTTATAACTATGAAGCATAGTAATCCAAACATTTATCTATACAGAAAGGGGTTTCCTTAAGTAGTCTTTTCTTCTACTGTAAACCTGACATGAGGTTACACGATTGGAAGGATGACGAGAACTAGAAGCCATTTGAACACTCGAAGAAATTATAGAAGATGTTCAAAGTGGAAAATGGACAATCACCAAATTTGCAAGTATTTATAGATAACAAAATTTTGATGTACAGGTGGAAAATTGAGACTCATAAACTTTTGATTTGATGTATCAAGTGTGAGCAAAAAACATTGAATTTTGTGAACACAAAAACATTTTGTATCTTCAAAAATCTTGTTTCTCTTGAAAATTTAAAGATTTGCATTACGTGGTGTGAAAAAATATCCATTTTTCTATGAAAGCAAAAACATTTACATTGAATATAAGAACTTCTATCGCTTAACAATAGTTTTAGAGCATATCTACTAAAAAGAAGCATTTCTTTGTAGGATTAAAAGACACAAAAATGTTATATTGTGTACATAGGGAAAGATCCTATTTGTTGTTTTTCTTAATTTTCATTAGCAAACACCCCTTTTGGCCATTTTTCACCCTAATGGAATATATCGAATCTACTATCTGATCTAGTCATGTATCTTCATTACTACCATCATTTTTGTAGGATATCAACATAGTCTCATCTTCATTATCTTTATTGAATTATGTCATTTAGTCTATTGTTAAATCTATGTTTTCATAAATGAAATCATCTATTGATGGACCGACATTGATTTTTGATATCTCCTCTTCATCATCTATAAGTCATCACATAGAGTATTATCTTTCTCATGAACTAGATTATTATCATTGTCATGTTCAACGATTCTTAATCCTCTCTCACATGGAGATAAGTCATATTTGATTATGAACCATCAACATGACTCTCTTCGATCTCTCTAACAATAAAGTTTTAAAACAATGATCGACCTCTAGGTTGAACATGAATGAATAGTCACCAAGGATGAGCATCATGGTTTTTATATCAAGAATAAATGGTTCTTTTATAAATAACATTATCTTCAAAGACTTAATTGCCCAAAACCCAGCTAATTCTCTTCTCAATGTGGAATTATTACCTTTATAGTCACCTCGAAATCAATCCACCTTCGAAATAACCTATCAACATGTAAAAACAATAAAACATCATTATTATGTTCTTAAAGGAATAATAGATCTTATTATGAAAAATATAAATTTTATTACTTGTTTGAAGATACAAAATGATATTTTGTAGATGCCAACAATGGTCCCTACATAACCAAGTTCACTGTCTATAAGGTTTGTACCTTTTGAACTAGCACATGAGAATCACTTGAAAGAAGCAACAATGCTTGAATCATTTGTTTCACGCATAGAATTAATAACTTTGATTCTGATATGTTATCCATAAGCCCACATATTTGTTTACTTTTGGGCCTACAATAATAATTAAATTATTAGAAAAGAAAACAATATAAATAAATGTGTAAGAATAGGATATTTGCAAAAAAAAATACATTCTTTCATAAACTATTGTTAACTCTCTCTCCTAATTTGAAATTTTCGCATTATTTGCTTTGGCTCGTTGCACACAAGTATATAACCAATCCATGAAAGAAGGTATCTATGTATTCTCATTAGTATCAAGATTATGTCTATATCTATTTCTAAGCCTTCTACTTTGGAGGTTTTGAATTTCCTATTCATAGTCATTAACAAATGTTTGCACACACTCACTATTATATGAAATAAAAGTAGAAATAACAGTATTTGCTTGCATTATAAATTGAAAAGGATCTTCCTCTTGATATATTTTGATAGTGATGTGTGTGGACACACTAGGACCACTGAGGCACTTTTTTCCCTCTCTATGAGTTTTTTCCCCCGACTTTTATATACCCATAAAAACGTAACCGGTTACTTATCTTTGTACATTTTGTTGCCAATACATTTAGTATTGTGTGTTGTTCTCCAAGCTTCTTCTTCTTCCTTGTGATGTTGATGTACTTTTGTAGACCTAAAACTCTACCATTGGTATCAAAGAAGGTCACCGCTTCATCTAGGGCATCATTGACACCCCTCCGGTCAGTGTCTCGGAATCGCACGAAAATTGGTGAGCATCCTCGGGGTGATTAAGACTTTAAAAATGCTTCGCTTCGTGGTGTCAAAATATTGATCTCAGCTTGTTTTGGCCTCCAAATGAACTATCAAAATGCTTGTCCAAGAAATATTGTCCTTTTGCGCCAAACATATATACATGTTTTGGTTCACCAATACAAGCACTTTGAAGAATACTACATATTTAGAAAATCTCAAGAGGGTAGTTCTACTCAAATTTTTGAGATAGTCAATGGTTATAGCTGAAAGTAGTGATGTATTCCGTATGTTGGACATTAAGGATACGTTGCATGGTACCAATTACCCATTATGGGCATATATCATGTGTCATGTATTGGTTTTAAAAGGACTGGAATATTGTGTAGGGTGTTGAAAAACGTCCTCCTACAACTATAACTACGATTACTGAAGGTGATGCAGATGGTGCAGAAGATGGTGATCTTCAGGTTTCTCTTTGTGTTGTGGTTCCTATTACACCTACTATAGGGAAACTTCCTTGGGATGGTAGAGATGCTCAGCCACATGCATTGGTAGCCTTGTCTATCAAACATGCCATTATTTCTTACATTCACTCTTGCAAAATAGCAAAGGATGCTTGGAATATACTTACAACTTTATACTAGGCAAGGAATGAGGCTCGTATTGCTTGCCTTCAAAAACAATTAGAGAGTGAGCACATCAATGAAGGAGATTCCATGGATAGTTTTTTTTGACAAAGATCCAAGATTTGAAGGAGCAGTTGATTATTGCTGATGAAATCTTCCTAGACAGTTCACTTGTGCAGACTATTCAGAATAGTCTCCCAAATTCATATCAAAGTTTTGCTTCTACCCTTGTATTGATGATGAACGGCAATCCAAAAGCCTCAATATTTTAGGAGTTATTTTATATTCGATAAAAAGAAAAACCAATCTAGGCAAAATAGGTGCATTATGCATGTTGCAGATCAAGCTTTCTTTGCTAGTTAGAAAGGCAAAGGTAAACGAAGATCATCTACTAGTAAGCAAAAATCTGCTAATTCTGCACAATTAAAGAAGGATGACAAAGATGAGAGGAAAAATAGAAAAGCAATTTTTATTTTGCAAATATTGTAAAGGAAACGATAAGATCATAAAGAGCTGTCCAAAATTGGCTACAAAAGAGGCAAAGAAAAATGAGGTTGGAATGGTTGTTGCAAAGGCCTCTACACCCAAATTAGAGTCTACAAATCTTGTTTAGAATGAATTATGGGCTTCTACTACTATTTGCAATTGTTTATGTCTGTAGTAGTGTCATCTGCTTTGATAGTGGGGCAACCAAACATATTACTTTGTAGCACAATTTCTTCCCTTCACTTGACCTTGCCTCTACAAGGAATATGATCACATGCTCCATCAAGTCCTCGTATCCTATTATGGGAATTGGTGAGATCATTTTGGCTACTACTAATGGTAGCTCTTTTACATTTTTGGATTCTTTATTTGTGCAAGGGATCAAGAAACATTTGTTATAGATTTCAAGATTAGCCAAGATCGTCTTTTTTGTAAACTTTATTGATGATAGATGTACAGTTCAGGATCTATTAAAAAATGGCATCGTCACTATTGCTTCTAGCATTTTATGTCATGGGTTATATAAGCTTATATATTATTCAAAATTTCTGAATGATTCAGCATGTGTAGTTCAAGATTCTCATGCTATGTTACATGCAAAGCTTTGGCATGCATGCTTTAGTCATCTAGGTTTTTCTAGTTTTCTACACCTATAGAATCTAAAACAGTTTCCTCTCTGCCTAAAATTGAGGCACATAATAAACATGTCTGTGAAGGGTGTATTGTAGGAAAAATGCAGCATTCCTCCTTCCCAGAAGATTGTCAATACAAGCTACTAAAAAATTATAGCTTTTTCATAGTGATGTTTGTGGTCCTATGCAAATGCCTTCTTTTGGGAAATACCTTTACTTTTTCGATTTCATTGATGATATTTCCAAGCATGCATGGGTATAACCATCGATATGTGCTTCAAATAGTTTTTGGTTTTGGTACAAAATCTGTCAACATGTAAAATGAGCACCCTCCATTCTAATCAAGGAGGGGAATCTATATCTTTTGTTTTTAATGCATTTCTCACTGAACGTGGGGATAGAACATCACTATACAATGCCATATACACCTCAACATAATGGATTTGCAAAAAGGAAGAACAGGTCACTCATGGAGATGTATGGTCCATAGTAAGGTTCTACCACATAGTAAGAAATGGCGAGATGTATGGTCCATAGTAAGGTTCTACCACATAGTTCTTGGCTTGAGGCTGTTATGTGTGCAACATATGTACTTAATATGTGTCCCAATAAAGCCAAAATGACAATCATCACGGTATTGGTAAGTGTGGCTACATCAAGGAATTGAATTATGTACCAATTGGATGTAAAATATGCTTTTCTTAATGGCTGGATTTCAGAGGAGGTGTACATGTCTCAACCTCCTCGTTATAAGGACCCAAACAAGGTAAATTATGTGTGTAAATGGAACAAAGCTCCTTATGGATTGAAGCAGGCACCTAGGGCATGGAACCATAGGTTGATTACATACCTTCGAGATCAAGGATTCATCATGAGCAAAGCAGATGCTTCTCTGTTTGTCAAGAGAAGTAATTTAGAGGTGATATACCTATGTGTGTATGTCGATGATATCATACTTATAGGTAACGATGCCAATGGCATCAAGTAGTGTTGATGCAAGTCAAGCCTTCACATTTGGCCTGGACATCTACTTTGAAGACTCTACATGAAGCCAAGACCATAGGAACTTATGCCTATGATTTCTTACCATTTTATCTCTTGTAAAAGTCTTAGTGACTTGGCATATTATGTAATCACACCTAATTGATTGAAAGTCGTGGAAAATGTTGTTGATTGATTGAGAGAATATCTCATTACTTTTTTAGGTGAAAGATTTTAGGAGATTGACTTGAATTCAAAATTCAAATTCTCACTCAACTCCTATAAAAGCTACAAGCCAAAAGTCGCGGGTGTCCTTCACTTATCCCGAGGCATTTCTGTATCAATCATTGAGTGTGTGAGGTCTACTCTATAGCCTACACCTCTGAGTACCATTGGGCTATGTTTATCATGCCAATGGGAATGTACATTTACATGATCTAATACAAATACTTAAATTCATCTACTCTGTGATTCTCTGAGTATACACTCCAAGTCTGCCAACTTCAACAAGGCATATCTCAGGATCTACTCAACCAAATCAAGTGATTCAAGGCTTGTTGGAACCAGCTCAAAGCACTCTACAAGACTACAAGGTTTGAAGAAGTTTGGTTCAGCCATTTTCAAGAAATCGTCTTCGAAACAGTCTCTGGTATTTGTCTGCACATCTCCTAAAAAGTCGGGAGTGACCATAAACTTGCTAAAGTTATTTCTCTGTGCATAGTTTATCAATTTGAGTGATTCCACTTGCAAATGGTAGCTTCTTAAGCTAATTTAATACGTCCAGAAGGAATTTGATCAATTGTAAGTGTGCTGGTCATACTGAGTGAAAGACTGAGCAGGTGTCAATACCAAAATAGCAAGTTTTTCTTGTTTTTGAAGTCTCAAGTTATCTGTTTTGATTGGATCATTACACATATCATTTGCAAAGTACATATATGATTTCTTGGTATCATTTGGAAGCTAAGCAAGTGTATTAATCATTCCTGGAGTCAAAGGAGGGCTGGTGTGAAGCAGGTTTAGTAGCACCTACTCAATCTCTGAGTGCATCCAACCATCCTCTCCCAACAGTGGTATAAGAGCAAATAAGGTAACATGGGAGATGGTTTTCCCTCATTCATTGATAAATTGGACAGGAACAATTACCAAGCTTGGTCTCTAAGGATGAAGACCTATCTACAAGGAAGGAGCTTATTTGGATTCATCTCAGGAGATGAAGAATTGCCCTCATTCAAAGCAAGAGGACTACCCACCAAGGATGAACAAGAGAGGCTCAACACATGGTGTGCAAAAGATGCATTGGCAAGGTCTTATCTTCTTAACTCTATATCTGATTTCCTTTTACCTCACATAAGGAATTGCAAGACTTCCCAAGAAACTTGGGAAACCTTGTCAACATATTTCTCATCAAATACAAGGGCCAGAAAGAATCAACTATGGATTGAATTTACAACTGTTAGGAAGCAATCAAAGCAATCAGTTTCAGACTTTGTCACTAGGGTCAAAGACATTGCAGACCATCTTGCAAGTATTGGAGAGGAAATTGAAGAGGAACAAACAGTAAGGCAGGTAATCAATGGACTAAAAGCTGATGACAAATGGGACAGCTTTACCACAGCAATGGACCTTTACATGGACATACATGCTCCTGATTTAACAACTCTGATTGGTCAACCTTTCACACATGAAGCAAAGCTTACAAAGAATGGAGAACAATCAAAAGGTAACAACCCCTCTGCTTTATACACTGATAAAAAGATTAAGGATAAAGGTAAAGGGAAGAAGCAAGAAGAAGAAGGCTCTACCTCCCAAGCAAACTATGCAGGGAGAGGTAGATCTTCAAGAGGTAGAGGCAGAGGAGGTAAGCAAGGTAGGGGGAGACCCTACAACTCATCACCATGCAACATTTGTGGATTGTCTAACCATACCACAGATGAGTGCTACAGAAATTATAAGAATCAGAGAGGAAGAGGCTATCAAAGAGGTGGATACTCTCAAGGTAGAGGCAGGTTCAACCAACACCAAGGCTACAATGGATACAACAATCAGTACAACAACAATTACAACCACAACCACAATAGTAACTACCAAGGTGGATTCAGAAATAGAAAGGATTACAACAACTACACAGAGGAGCAAGATGACTCCCTATTGATCATGAATATGACCTCCAAGGCAAGTACAAATGATGATCATTTATTCTATATTGATTCAGGATGTTCTAACCATGTAGCTGGTAATGTGGCACTACTTTCTGATTTGGAAGAACCCAAAGGCAAACATCAAGTGCAGACAGGTGATGATACTAAGCATTCTGTTGCAAAGATTGGTAATGTAAAGACTAGTGACGGTAATCAGAACTTATTGAGCAGAGTACTTTATGTTCCAACTATTACCAAGAACCTAATGAGTGTACGTCAGATTGTGGAAAAAGGTTTACAGGTCAGGTTCAATCAACATGGAGCATATGTAGAGGACCCAAGACATGGATTCAGAAGGATAGCCAAGGGAGAAAAATCAGGTAGATTATTTACTTTTGAGCTAGAAGACACCAAAAACATTGCTTTATACAATTACAAGGATCAAACACTTTCAGAATTAGAAATATGGCACAAGAGGCTAGGCCACATAGGTGAAAGGACTTTGAAGCAAATGTGCAGGGATCAATGTGTGCTTGGGATACCTAATGTGTCCAAGCAACACATGATTTACAAGTGTGGTGCTTGTCAATTTGGTAAGTCTCACAGGTTGCCCTACTCAAGGAAAGGCTTTATGCATGAAGACTACCTAGACTTGGTACACACAGATGTTTGGGGACCTAGCAAGGATCCCTCCATTTCAGGTTCAAGGTACTATGTGTCTTTCATTGATGATTATAGCAGATGGACTGTGTTATACTTTATGAAGCATAAGGATGAAGTGTTTAACTATTTCAAAAGATATCTTGCACTAGTTGAAAATCAAACAGGTAGAAACTTGAAAAGACTAAGGTCAGATGGAGGAGGTGAATACTTCTCCAATGAGTTTGAAGATTTCTTGCAGGAAAGAGGCATCAAGAGGGAGATAACCACAAGGTACTCACCTGAACAAAATGGGGTAGCTGAAAGAAGGAATAGACTCATTGTAGAAACAGCTAGGTCTATGCTAAATGAAAAGAAATTACCAAATTATCTTTGGGCAGAGAGTGTATCTATTGCCACATATCTCATAAATAGGTTGCCATCAAAGTCACTTGATGGAATGACACCTTATGAAGCTTGGCATGGTAAGAGACCATCATTGGATCATTGCAAAATCTTTGGCTGTATTGCATATGTGCATATTCCCTCACAGGTAAGGGGAAAGCTAGACCCTAAAGCTGAAAAATGTATCTTCATTGGTTATGACTTGAACCAGAAAGGGTACAGATTCTACAACCCCTCAAACAAAGGTTTCAAGGTAAGCAGAGATGTCATCTTTGATGAGAATGACTCATGGTATGAGAATGAATGCAGGAAGGTTAGTCTACCTTATGACATGGAAGAAGACTTCCCAAAGCTCACCAAGGAGGAACCAATCCAGAAAGAAGACTCAAGCTCAGATGATAATGACACAATTAACCTTGAGGAATTCAAGGCATGGAAGTCCAAAGGGAAGATGAAAATGAAGAAGCTAGAGGATATACCAGAATCCTCAAATCAAGCTATGAGGAGATCTCAGAGAGAAAGTAAGAAGCCCATCAGATATGAGTATGACACTTCTCTTGTAACTAAGCATTCTGTATATCTTGCAAAGGATTTGTTGAATGAAGAACCAGGTACATATGAAGAGGCAATCACCAAACCAGAATGGAAAAGGAGCTATGGATGAAGAAATAGAGGCTCTTAAGGAGAGTGACACATGGGACTTGGTACCCAAGAAGGACTCTATGAAGGTGATAGGATCCAGATGGATCTACAAACTCAAGAGGAACTCTGATGGTACAATCAACAGGTATAAGGCTAGGTTGGTAGCCAAGGGTTTTGCACAAACCCAAGGCATTGATTATGAGGAGACATTTTCTCCTGTGGCTAAGATGCCAACAATCAGAATTTTGGTAAGTATAGCTGCATCCAAGAATTGGAACATGTACCAATTAGATATCAAGAATGCTTTCTTGAATGGATGGATATCTGAAGAGGTCTACATGTCACAACCACCTGGCTATGAAGATCCCAAGAAGGTAAATTATGTTTGTAATTTGAAGAAGGCTCTATATGGTTTGAAGCAGGCACCTAGAGCATGGAATTACAGGTTGACAACATATCTCCAAGACCAAGGATTTGTGATGAGTAAAGCAGACACTTCTCTATTCATAAAGAGGAGTAGTACAGAGGTAATCTACTTGTGTGTTTATGTTGATGACATAATCATTACAGGCAATGATGTCAATGGGATTAGACACATCAAAGGACAGATGATGAAGGAGTTCAAGATCAATGATCTTGGATTATTGAAGTACTTCTTAGGTCTTGAATTAGTGTATACTAATTCAGGTATATATATTACTCAAAAGAAGTATGTTCAGGACATGTTGAAGAAATTTAATTTGCAGGATGCTAAAGTCTCAAGCATTCCAATGGAGGTCAACCTAAAGCTTAGTGCTCATGAAGGGGATGAAGTCCAAGACATTACAGGATATCAAAGTATGGTAGGTAGTTTGAATTATGCTACCTTAACCAGAATTGACATAGCATATGGTGTTAGTGTGCTAAGCCAATTCATGCACAAACCAAGGGTACCTCACTTAGAGGCAGCAAAGAAGATCTTGAATTATCTAAAAGGAACTCAGAACCATGGTTTGTACTTTCCTTATACATCAGATATTGACATTAAAGTATATTCAGATGCAGATTGGGCAGGATGCAAGGATGATAGGAGAAGCACATCAGGATACATATGTTTTGTAGGTGATAAACCTATTTCTTGGTCAACCAAGAAACAACCTACAGTAGCTTTATCATCTACTGAAGCAGAGTATAGAGGGCTAGCTAATGCCACTCAAGAGGCTATCTGGTTGAAGCTTTTGTATACAGAATTAGGCCTATACACAAGGCCTCCAATTATCTTTGGAGATAACACAAGTTCACTTCACCTTGCAGCTAATCCAATATATCATGCTAGGACAAAACACATAGAGGTTCATTACCACTATGTGAGAGAAAAATTGCTTAGCAAAGACATTCAATTGACTTATGTGTCTACTAATATGCAATGTGCAGATTTACTCACTAAAGCTTTGGATGGAAACAAGTTATGCAGATTCAAATCCATGATTGGATTACAGGATGTGATTGAAGATTGAAGATAAAGACTTGAGCCAAAATGTTTGGCTTGAGGGGGAGCTGTTGATGCAAGTCAAGCCTTCACATTTGGCCTGGACATCTACTTTGAAGACTCTACATGAAGCCAAGACCATAGGAACTTATTCCTATGATTTCTTACCATTTTATCTCTTGTAAAAGTCTTAGTGACTTGGCATATTATGTAATCACACCTAATTGATTGAAAGTCGTGGAAAATGTTGTTGATTGATTGAGAGAATATCTCATTACTTTTTTAGGTGAAAGATTTTAGGAGATTGACTTGAATTCAAAATTCAAATTCTCACTCAACTCCTATAAAAGCTACAAGCCAAAAGTCGCGGGTGTCCTTCACTTATCCCGAGGCATTTCTGTATCAATCATTGAGTGTGTGAGGTCTACTCTATAGCCTACACCTCTGAGTACCATTGGGCTATGTTTATCATGCCAATGGGAATGTACATTTACATGATCTAATACAAATACTTACATTCATCTACTCTGTGATTCTCTGAGTATACACTCCAAGTCTGTCAACTTCAACAAGGCATATCTCAGGATCTACTCAACCAAATCAACTGCTTCAAGGCTTGTTGGAACCAGCTCAAAGCACTCTACAAGACTACAAAGTTTGAAGAAGTTTGGTTCAGCCATTTTCAAGAAATCGTCTTCGAAACAGTCTCTGGTATTTGTCTGCACATCTCCTAAAAAGTCGGGAGTGACCATAAACTTGCTAAAGTTATTTCTCTGTGCATAGTTTATCAATTTGAGTGATTCCACTTGCAAATGGTAGCTTGTTAAGATAATTTGATATATCCAAAAGGAATTTGATCAATTGTAAGTGTGCTGGTCATACTGAGTGAAAGACTGAGCAGGTGTCAATACCAAAATAGCAAGTCTTTCTTGTTTTTGAAGTCTCAAGTTATCTGTTTTGATTGGATCATTACACATATCATTTGCAAAGTACATATATGCTTTCTTGGTATCATTTGGAAGCTAAGCAAGTGTATTAATCATTCCTGGAGTCAAAGGAGGGCTGGTGTGAAGCAGGTTTAGCAGCACCTACTCAATCTCTGAGTGCATCCAACCATCCTCTCCCAACAAGCAGATCAAGAACCAAATGATACAGGAGTTCAAAATCAGTGATCTAGGGTCACCAAAGTATTTTCTATTGGAGACCTCTAAATCTCCAAAGACTTGATCTATACTGATTTAAGAGCACCTCAATGTCAATTATAGACCAGCCTTTATAGAAATGTTACCTTAATTTATCAAGTATTCCACTATCACTTCTCTGAGTGAAAATTTTTCTTCTTCAAGAAGTCTATTTCAAAGATTGATTTCATGCACATATCTTCAGATTTCTTCAATCTAATGAGATACATTGTTGGCATCATACAGGAAGAAGCAAGTACGCGAATGCATGCAGATCTAGCACTGAGGCAACCCATTAAATTTTTTCAATTCTTACACTATTATAAAAGTGATTCTCATCACTAAAAACCATTGTAAATACCGCTTCACCTCTTTGTAGCTCAATTTTGTGCAAGCCGAGGAGTCCTCGAGCTTCGAGAGCCTTAGAAGTAATTGCCTACCAATTTTCATATTTTCTAGACCTCGTTTGAGCCCTCAAATAAGCCCTAGAACCTAATTTTTAACTAGGTCGGACACTAGGTCTGGACAGGGCCAAAGCTAATAAAAAACTATAAATAGAGCTAGAGAGCTCATTTTTGGGATAGCTTCTTGTAGTTTTGAACTTTTATAAGAACCTAGTTGTAATAGAAGTGATTCCATTGTCTTGCTCTCTCTTGCCGTGTGTGTGTGTGTATGTGTGTGCATGTTGGTGTGCTTCTCACTCACACACTTGTACCTTCACTTGCTCGAGGTTTTCATACCATCCTCATGTCTTCCCGGATTGACATTAAAGGAGGTGCTACTCATCACTGAGCTACACCAAATTTTGGCACCGTTGCTGGGGATCGAGCTTTGAGGACGCGTGTGTGATGGTAAGACGTAGAGAGGACGCGTTGGAATGGTAAGTAGTAGGTAAATTTCTTGTTTCTTCTCCACCTCCATCTCCATCTCCATCTTCAACTTCATCTCCTTCTCCACTTCATATTCCCTATTCCATTTCATTCTCCTCATCTGCTTTGTGCGAGTTTGAGAGAGAGCGCGTGTGTATTGTTGTTTTTGTGTGTTTTTGTGTGTTTTTGCATGTTTCTTGTAGGTTGCAGCATCCTCACCATCTCTAGCAAGCTCAGTAGGTACAGAAATTCTCTGCGCATGCCCTGAGGCGTCGAGCTCGAGCTATCGGGACACACCGAAAAACTGACCCTATCACGATTCTGAGTGCACCACGCCACAGTGCAGCTTGAGAGCTCCTAGAATCGCTAGCCTGATCAGGAAAGTTCACCATATTCCGACCTATAGCGACACACCGAGGTATCGCGACACACTGAGGTACCGCGACATACCGAGGTATCGCGACACACTGAGGTATTGCGACACACCGAGGTATCGCGACACACCGAGGTATCACGACACACCGAGGTATCACAACACACCGAGGTATCGCGACACACCGAGGTATCGCGACACATCCATCTATCACGGCACACTGAGGTATCGCGACACATCCATCTATCGCGACACACCGAGGTATCGCGACACACCGAGGTATCGTGACACACCCGAGGTATCGTGACACATCGACCTATCACGACACACCGACCTATCGTGACACACCCACCTATTGCGACACACCCACCTATCGCGACGCACCGATCCGAGCTATTGCGATACACTGGCCTCACGAATAATTTTTTGGAGTGTAATAATTGATTGACTTGGGATAATTTTCGGGCTTGTTTTCTAACACATTGGGAGTATCTTAGAGCCTTATAAGTGGGAAAAATATCAAGAAAATCATAAAAAAACATTCTTGAACCCTGAGAGCCTGTTTTGAACCCAAAATGCCTGAAGAGTCATAGCTTCCTCATACAAAATCCATTCGGGTGATCTTAGGCTTGTTGGAAAGCTCGTACAGTAAAATTAATGTCTGGGTATTTCAAAGTTGGCCATACCCCAGGGTAGGAAAGTTGGGGAATCTTTAGGATTTTCTTCCACAAAGCCAAAGAACAAGTTGATCTCTGAATTGCATGAATGAATTGGTCTGTTGTGTTTTTTAAACTGAAATCTTGAGCTAACATTCGGACTTTTACAGGTCCATTGAGAGCATCGAAGGGCAATCCAAGCAAGAGTAAGTGCAAGCTTGGGAACACGCTTCCTGGGCACACAAGGACGACCAAGGAAGGAGCCGTAAGCTTGAAAATTCTCAACACCCTCTGTCAATTCCTAGATTAGGCTAAGTACGACTTAGGTGTGGTGATTAATTAGAGCAACGTCAGGCACGAATCAAGTCCAAGAGAACTAATCAACTAAGTACAAGCATTAGGTAGATCTTAAGTGCGAAAACCCTAAAGGAAAAAAAAAACTTGATTGGATCAATTATCAAGTGCGAAATTCACTTAATTACTCTTGCCGACGTGATTTTAAAAAAGAGCTTAACACAATAACCAACTAAAAAGAACAAAGTGAGTGATACAAACTAACCTGCAACGGGAGTGTACTTGGAACTAGAGGGTAGAAAACCCAGGCATATGAACCTTAGGTCAGGAAGACACATAGGCCGGGATAGACAAAGCCTCAGATCCTCTGAAGCTAGTGTCAATCACACTGCTAGGTCTTGGGCCCAGCAACTGAGCAATTATTCAAACCACCCTAACTCTGAGACTAGCGAATTAGAGATGTCTCAAAGAATATCCGTAGTCCTGATCAAAAACCCGCATCAACCTATTGGACTACAACATCCAGCCGTGAAGTTTGAAAATGGCGCATACTTGGACAAAGAGGGAACTATGTATGTAGTCACTGATCACCTAGACAAGATAGACGAATTTGGTAATGTGATCCCAGAAACGGACATAGGTGACATAGAACAAGGGAACATGGGAAGAGAGCCCAGGACCCCTCGAGGTAAATCAGTCCTGACCAGAATCATGACACCAGAGTGGGTTCCTCAGGACAATAAGAGTATAGATTTGCTTTTAAATTGAGAAACCGATGAGGATTTTTGGAGGTATAAACATGCCCAGCCTCATGAAGTAGGTGCTCTCACAATCTATGAGTTTAAAGACCCTAATAGTCCAGGCAAAGTAACCTACCTAGACAATACATCAGAAAGGATCTTCATGGTTACCGAGCATGGTAGACATGCTTACACATGGAAGGGTGAAGTTGTTTTTCCCCACTCAGTCCAATGTGTCCTACAACCACCAAGGAGCTGGGACCTCCCAAGCTCATGGAGCTCAAAGGGATAGAAGTAGAGACAGACCTGAGGTAAGCTTTGCCAACCCCCTAGGAAGAGAAAGGATGAGAACAGAAATGGATAGAGAAGAAACCGAGAGACCTAGAGCCCCAAGGAACCAAAGAAATGCTGATGATTTTCCTCTGCCAAGATCTAGAGAGCACATGAGGACTTTGAGACCTACACAGCTAGTTAAGTCCATGAAGAATTACTTCGATGGCACTGGAGACCCATACGATCATGTGGCCGAATTTAGACAAGTCTTGCGAGCTAAACAAGTTGAGGACCTATTCACAGCTCTTACGTGGTTTCAACCACTACATGAGAGGCAGTTCAGAAGAATAGAACAACTTCTCGAGTCTTTCATCACTGAATTCTCTAAGAGTGGCATACGACATAACACTTCCTCACTGATTCACAGCTTCAAGCAAACACCTCAAGGAACTATTAGACTCGCAGGAAAAAGGTTTAGGCAATACTTAGAGAGATGCCCTGCTCTAGAGTTGCCCACTCCAGCCAAACAGGTGGCTTTATTCCTAGATGGACTGCTAAGTACCAAACTGAGATCTATGTGTACCTGAAAGACCCTAGGACCATAGAAGAATGTGTACACATGTGTATAGACATAGAGGATAATCTAGGAGAGGAGCTGGAGCTTTCAAAGATCTACCAAGATTCAGATAGTTCTTCCAGTCTCTCTTCCAGACACTCTACATCTATTGAGGAACTAGCAGAGAAAGTAGCTCAAAAACTAGGTGTCTCGAGCAAACAGATACCCCGATTTACCCAAGTGAGACGATGCTATACATGTGGAGGTGACCATATGGCGAACGTATGTCCCATTATGGCTCAACCCCAAGTGAATCCCAGTAGCCAGTACTGCACCATAGAACGGAGGTACACCAATCACACCGTGCAAGATTGCCCATACAATAAGCAAGCAGTTAGGCAAACGTACCCACAATCATACCCTCAACAAGGAAGATACCAGAATTAGTACCCCCCTCAACAATATGGTAGACCACAACAACCTTATGAAACCCAACAAAGGCCTCAACCCGTGTTAGTGCAACAACCCCCTGCTCCAACCAATGTGATTCCAGTAAAGTACACAGCTGCGGAAGAGAATCTGAATAGAGCCATAGTTCCAGTGACACCATTGCTTTCTGAAAGTGATCACGGTGATCATAGTTTTGACTCTACTCACATTGAAAGCCCGCAGGCTTATTACATGCAGTCACCTGAGCATGAGGAGTCATACTATTATGAGGACTCGAGTGAAACTAGTGGGGAGCCTGAGTATGCAAATGTCATGTACACAAACCCCAACTCTAGACCTCAACCTAGGCAGGTACGACCCCCATTTCCTAGAGGACCATGCTTCAGATGTCAGGGAGATCACCTCATACGGGATTGTCCACTGCCTGCCCCTACACAACCCCAACCAGTGACAATACAGGGCTTCTGTCAAGATTGCGGAAAAGAGCATCTCTTATGAGATTGCCCGAAGAACCCCAATAACCTGCCAAAAATCACTCCTATCAACATCATTGGACTAGTAGTAGACTCTACAGGAAGTGTAACTTCCACTACCCCAGTGCATGTGGTCACTAGAGCTCAAGCCTTGCAGCAAACTCAAGGAGTAGGGCAGGAGAAGAGTTCTGAGGTGAGTGAGATAGAGAGTATAACCAAGAAAAGGACAAGAGCATGGAGAGATAGCCGGGAGAGAATGAAAAGACAATGGTCACAAAAAATGAGCAAACTTGAAGAAATCTTGAGAGAAACCAAAACAAAGATAAGTGAACTTGCATCTCAAAACCACTCTCACACTAGCCCTCCACCACCGTTTCCATCTCCCACCAATCCATCACCTTCCATTCCCCAACCTTCTAATCCACCACACTTAACCCACCCACCACCCAGAGTAGGATGAGTCTTAGCTGATCCCACTCCTGAGGATCTAGACATGATGCTTAAAGCATATCAGGCCAGAATCCAAGAAGGGCCAAACATGACAGATCATGACAAATGTTACCCTAGAGTGGATCTAGAGATAGAGAGAACAAAAATTTGTGCTAAGATGGTAGAATGGCGCAAGCTATGTTTGAAGCCAATCGCTTGTTCAATGGCTCTAGCTCCACTAGAACACCATTGCATTTTGACGGTCTATTAGATAGATTGGAAAGGTTACTTACAAAGTCTGGAAAAGGAGCTACCTACGAGGCTGAGGAGAGGGAAAGTGATAGAATAAGCATTCCTCCCTAGGAAGCTTATGTGCCTAAGTCCACTGAACCCGACACCTCTTCTTCTATGAATAGGTATTCACCAGAGTTCCTGAGAGAGATTCAAGAAGAGAAGTGGGCAAAGGAAAGTGAAGTCCCTCCTCCCATTGAACTTGTGGATGACGCACATGATCAATTCCCACAGGACATCCCTTCTATTTATGAAGAGCAGGAGAGTGCCCAATCTCATGAGAGATTAGATTTTGAGTCTAATTCCTTGCAAGAGTTACCACAGTTCACAGGCCCATGGGAAACTAAGTCAACATGCATGAGAGCACCCACGATCATGATAAGAAATGAAGATTTGATCATACCTAGGAACACGGAGGTAGTAAAGAACACTAAAGTGTGGTGCAACCTCACTTTAGAAGAGCTACTCAAGGTTAAGCCTGAATTGTGGAAACATGTGGCCAAACAAGTGCCAGACGTAGCGAAATCTCATTCCTAGGTAGGATCTCATAGAACAGTGCCAAAAATACCATTGGATAAGATAGGAGACATGAGTGAAGGAGAAGAAGGAAATACCTATCTCCCAGTTACCCATCAGGGGTACACAACCAAGGCAATTTTGGACTCAAGTGCAGGAGTTGCAATTGCTACCACTTCCCTATGGAAGTGTTGGGGCAAGCCAGCACTCAGGCCAACAAGAATGAAATTGCAGATGGCCGATGGTCATATTGAGAGGCCCTTAGGATTGCTCGAAGGAGTAACTCTCACCACATGTGGCATTGAGTTTGAGCATACTTTTGCTATATGCGACTTTAGCAAAAACCAGGCTTATGAGATGATTTTGGGGAGACCATTTATGCGGTATTTGCAAGTGGTACAGGATTGGGGAACCAATTCCTTGTACTTACAACACTTAGGTGTCACCACAAAAGTTAATCTCAAGGATTACTCTCATAGAGACGTACTGCCTATTCAATGGAATCCCATCCATAGAGCCAAGGATGACATAGAGTCAGTGCACTCCATAGGATCAGGATCCTCATGGATGCATGAAGACACCCACTTGTGGATGTGTAAAGTTGCAGTAGAAGAGGAGACGAGAGAAAAAGCCAGAGAGATAGGTGTGAAGGAAACTCATAGATCGGTTCAAGACCCAGCCTATGCACCTGTCATATTCCTTGATGAAGAATTTGAACCTCACGGCTGGGCAGAGATTTTAGCAACAATGGATGTAGCCATCCATGAAGAACAATGGACACCTCACTGTGATGATGATGGCTATGACATTTCAGTATTTTCCATAGAGCCAACCATAGGAGATTCGGTTCTAGAAGAATGTGAACCTAGCATTGATGCATTCGAGGATGCAAGTGACTTTGATCTAGAGTCAATCATTATGGACCCTCAATTTGCATCAGATGAAGAATACCTCTATGAAGTAGAAGTTCACCCTCGGAGACATGAAGAGCTATCTAATGATGTGAGATTAACCACACACGTGACCACCACAAGTGAAGGAAAGAAAAGAAAGAAGAAAGAAGTCACTCCGGAAGAAGAAGAATCCTTGTTTGAGGTCCCTGAAAATTTCAAGAAGTATGGAACAGAAGATAGGAGAGTCATGGTAAGAATGCCTAAATGCGAGGCACAATCAGGAGAGGCCTATGATAGCAAGGAAACTACCAAGAAAATAATTGTAGCCATAGAAGAGGGAGAAGAAAGATGGACCTACATAGGGCATGACCTGACGGAAGAAGAAGAGCAAGAGTTGATAGCTTTGCTAAGAGAGTATAGAGATGTATTCGCTTGGAGCTACAAGGACCTGAAAGGTGTAGATCCTGACATATGCTCACATACGATCCCCATGACCTCAGATGCCAGACCCTCTAAGCAGAAGCCCTACACATACAATGACAAATACACTGCCAAGATTAAAGAAGAGATAGATTGCTTGGTTGAAGCTGGATTTATCTATGAAATTGAGCACATTGAATGGGTATCCCCCATTGTAGTGGTGCCCAAAAAGAATGGCAAATTACATGTATGCATTAACTTGAAGAAGGTTAATGCAGCCACTATCAGAGATAGTTATCCGCTTCCTATCACTGAGCATCTATTAGAAAGGGTAGTAGGCAAGGAAGTGTACATCTTCTTGGATGGGTTCTTTGGCTACAATCAAGTGGCCATTGCACCAAAAGATCAGCATAAGATAGCTTTTGCCATAGAGTGGGGCATATTTGCTTTTTGGGTAATGCCATTTGGACTTACCAATGCTCTTGCAACCTTCCAAAGATTAATGTGCCATGTATTCAAAGAATTCTTGAGGAAGAATCTGAAAGTCTATGCTGATGATCTTTGCGCTCATTCCAACATGAGACAGACTCATATACCCGAACTCAGGCAAATCTTTGACAAATGTAGAGAATATAAAGTCTGATTGAACCCAGAAAAGTGTGTTTTCATGGTGAGGCAAGGCAAGATTCTAGGGCACATAGTGTCAAAGAATGGCATATCCACGGATGAGGAGAAAGTGAGAGCCATTGCAGAACTACCTAGGCCAAGGAATGTCAAGGAGGTACAGGCCTTCATGGGGCATTGTGGTTACTACCGTCGGTTCATTCACATGTATGCGGTCATTGCAAAGCCTCTGTATGCTCTTCTAACTAACTTTGAGTGGACTGATGAATGTGAGAACTCTTTCAAGGAGCTCAAACGAAGATTATGTTCAGCACCAATCTTGACCACACCAGATTGGAACAAGCCTTTCCATGTCCATGTGGATGCATCCAATTATGCTATTGGATGTGTGCTAGCACAACCTACGGGAGAGGGTAACATGGATCTTCTAATTGCCTATGCTACTCGACAGTTGAATGCAGCTGAACAGAACTATACCACCACGGAACGAGAAGGATTAGGCATGGTATATGCAGTGAAAAAGTTTAGACACTATTTGCTTGCAAATAAGTTTAAATTTTTTACGGATCACCAAGCTCTACTGTACCTGGTAAACAAACCATGCAATAGAGGTCGATTAGTAAGCTTGTTCCTCTTACTAATGGAATATGACTTTGAGGTAGTGGTGAGAAAGGGCCAGACTCATTTGAGAGTAGATCATCTCTCAAGGCTCACATCAGGAGAGGCCCCACAAGGAGTGTCAGATGACCTACCTGATGCTTACTTGTTTAATTTGGAAGTTGTACCATAGTGGGCCAAGCCCTTAGTGCCAGTACTGACATATGGGCCTAAGCATACCTTAGTAAACACTCAAGATAGGGAGGTAGTAAAAGCACAAAAGTATCATATCATGGCAGGAAGTATGTACAAACATACGGATCAAGGAGTATTAGCCTGTTGTGTGGAAGAGGACGAGTACGCGAAGTGGTTGCAATTAGCACATGTGGGTGCATTAGAGCAACACTACTCGAGACAAAGAACCTTATAGACATTGAGGAGACTTGGAGTACACTGGCCAACTATGGAAGTTGATGTCCATAGAATGTGCAAAGGATGCCCAATCTACCGCACTAAACCACCAGTGGAACATGCAACTCTTTATGGAGTGTCTTTAGTGCCAGATTGGAGTGAACCATTAGTAGCCTTCTTGAGGACCAAAACATTCCCTCAAGATATGACCCTGACGAGGCAAAGGAGCTTAGAACAAGAAGCTTTAGATTATACTTTCATAGGAGATAATCTATACAAAAGGGGAAAAGATGGTTATCTTAGATTCTGTGTCCACGAGAGTGAATATGTGAATATCTTGGAGACTGTTCACCAAGGTGTAGCAGGAGGACACTTTGGACTAGATCGAGTGATTAGGGCAATTTTGTTTGCAGGTCTTTGGTGGCCAACTCTTCACATGGATGCACATACCTACGTGAAGAGGTGTGACGTTTGTCAGCAAACCCAGTACCCTATACAAAAAGATGAGATGCCATTGAAACCTATGATGGGTGGATGTGCATTCTCCAAATGGGGAATAGACTTTGTTGGTCCTATTAAACCCCTAGCTAAGGGTTCCCATGCTGAATATATTATTGTGGCCACTGATTATCTAACCAAATGGGTAGAAGTAAAAGCCACGACAAAGAACGATGCTCAGACAACATCTAAGTTCTTATTTGAGAATGTGTTCACAAGATACGGATTACCAATAGAGCTAGTGAGTGATAGAGGCACACACTTCTTGAATGAAGTCATTGAGAACCTTCTCCAAGAATTCTTGGTAATACATAAGAAGTCTGCCCCCTACCATCCACAAGCTAATGGACAGGCCAAGAGCACAAATAAGATTCTACGCAATGTATTGACAAAATTAGTTAATAATAAACGCTCTGATTGGGACAAATAGCTACACCACGTTGTTTGGGTATACCGAGTTGCCTATAAAATGGTACTCCAAGCCACACCCTTTTAGATGGTGTTTGGCCAAAATGCAGTGCTACCATTGGATTTCTTGATACCTACATTGAAAGTAGCACGAGAGAATGAGTGGACAGAGCATGAACTCTCCTCTAGAATCTTTGACCTTCAACGATTAGGAGAAACAGGATTGAGAGCAGCTGTAGGGATTTATGCAGCCAAGAAGAGACAAAAAGCATATTTTGACGCACATGTGAAGGATAAGGGCTTGAAAGCAGGAGACCTAGTCCTAGTCTACACCTTGAAGCAACATACATGGAAGTTAGAGAAGAGAGGCTATGGACCAATGATTATCAATAGGATCTCCACAAGTGGAGCAGTACAACTAGCCACTCTAGAAGGTGACATCATATCGAGTTACATAAGCGGATGCAGATTCAAGTTGTATCAGGAACCCCTAACGGAAGAGATGCTAAATCGACTCAATACTGCAAAGAAATGTAAAGAAGAGGAAAAGCGAATTCGAGAGGAAGCATAGGCAGAAGCTTTAGAACGCATCCGACGAATGAAATTGAGAAGACAAGGTAGAGATCAGCCCATGCCTGACACTCAAGAAGCTCTAGGTTATCACATGGGCATGTGCGAGGCCTCAAGTGAACGATCCCATAGGATAGTTGATCGACGACCTTTTGTGACCTTAGAAGTAGGACAAGGAGAGAGTGCAAGGACTGTGAGAGCGTTAATTGACTCACGTGCAGCCACTAGTGCAGTTCGACTTTTTTACTGCCAAGAACTGCAATTGAAGGTACAACCTATAGAGGCATATCTGATAGGATTGGGAGGTGTTGAAACCCCTTGCATAGGAGAGGTGGAACTTCCCCTCTACATTCAAGAGATCCTTATGCAGTAGAAGTACTAGTGTGTGAAGACGAGGATCTTACCGAACCTCTTATCTTGGGCCAAGACTGGATCTATTGTCATATAGTCAACCTCAACCTAAGAAGTGGAATTCGTCAAGCTTGGGTAGGCCAAAACCGCCTTTGATTGAGTTATAAAATCAATCGTTTAGACCACTAGAAAAGGCACCGACTCCTGGTTCCTCCACGAACCCACATGAAGATAACGATGTTGTTCTTGTCCAAAGTTCTATGGTGTAGAGGATTGACACTCTTGCTGAAAGCACAGAAGTCAATGAGGAGTTCCCATTTGTTCCAAAGGAGATTCGAGAAAGGCAGGCTGAGCAACACGACACTAAGGAGACCGATGATCAAGAAGCATGTGCACCAACTTGGGAAATATGAAGTACCTCGTGGCATGAAGCAGATCTGGATACGCAAAGGGGAAAAAACCACGACTCCTGAGACAGGTTCTCAAAAAAGCATCAAGTGAGCCACACCGTCAAGGACTAAAACGAAGGAGTTCCCTAGGAAACACTCTAGACACACCCTTTCTATTTGGGTCCCTAAACGGTCAATGAAGGCTATCCCCACTACTAGATAGATATGGGTTCCCAAGTCCTGCTTATGAGCTCAAATAGCTTCACCTCCAATCACTAGGATAAATCAACACTCACAAGAACTCTTGGCAAATAGCTCAGGGAAGATACCTACACCTCGCACTATTACACCTTCGGTCAAACATAGAAATGTCTGGAAATGGGTACCTAAAAGGTCTCCGATCCAGCACAACCTAGTTCAAAAACCTGTACCTGTCACCCGCCCTAAGAGCTAGGAATCCTCAATCAAAGTTTGGAGACTTAAACCCTGTATCAAACCCCCTGACCCAATTTTGTAAATCCATCCACTCTGATGTAGGTGCATTCTGAGTACATTGCATATCCGAAGTATGCATAACCACTAACCAACATCCACACCTATCACAACACTTCACCTCTAACCACTAACCATCTGGATTGTCATGTTAGTATTGTGGAGGAAACACCATTACATCTTGTTTCCTATGCAACACTAATGTGCCCTTCTTCTTCTAGCAGATAAGCATCAGAAGTCTCATGGCAGCAGTAGCAGGCACTAGTGCTCAAAACAATTGGGATACCATGCCAGTGGAGACCCCACTGACAACAAGACCTGAAGAGTTTCTGAATGTGCGAAGAATTCCCATCTCAGATCCACCAAGTGGCCTAACGGAAAGAGTGAAAGGACATTATCATTGGTTCAATGAGATGCCAGGAGATTTGGGAGATGTGGACCACATCTGGCAGTCCAAGTTGGAATTCGGAGGAATCTGGTGGACATTTCAATTCTTCTCAAGAGAGTTTGAAGCACTACAAAATGTAGCATCCCTTCAAGATATGTGGCAGAAAGCGGATTGCAAGATTATTTTAGTGCATCTCTTCCTAAACTAGACTTCCTTAGATGCTACTACTTGATTGCAACTCTTAAAGCGGCAGGAGATAAAGATCAGTCAGGCACATTCCTGGTGCCCTCTCTATCAAACCAGGAGGAAATGAAAAAGTTTGAGCTAAACATAACTTTAATCAGGGAAGCCCTTTAGATGTACGACACCCATGTACCATCCGATCGAGACCCATTAATACCGGAGTCTATGAAGAACTGTAAACTCAAGAAGTTGAAAGAAATGTGTGCCCTCTCCCCGAACATTGACATACCATTGTGAATGTGCCTTTAGCACTTTGCTTTTCCGGCTCAAGACCGATTCACACAGCCTCATAAGAAGATTTGGTACCGGCTATACCTAGAGGAGACCGAGAGCTTACCTATTAAAATGCAAGTGTGGATCCTCGACCAACTATATGAAGCAGGAAAACGAGGAGTGAGGAATCCTACTTTGAATGGTTGTTGTGCCATTACAAGAATCATCTACAGATGCCTCGCTTACGATGTGCCGATCGCAGGAGCCCTTAAGTACTCATAGTTGCAATTCTTCCAGGGATGAAAACCAGGGGTTCAACCAACCAAAAGAATGCGGGGATCACTTTCACATGTTCCAATTCCTCGCGAGTCCACCACAGAAATCTCCCTTAGAGAAGAAGAACAAGTAGCCCCATTCACAATCCATCTCCAACGACCACAATCAGAGGGCATGATACAATCCACTCCATCAGCCCCTCCGCTACCCACGGATGCTGAGTTTGCCTCCATGGCTACATTGGCAAAGGATACATCCTTTGACTTTGAGAGCTTCTTGCAAACTACACAGTTATCTGAGAGTGACTTCTTCTCAGACACTGACGGTTCCGGATCATCATCCCAGAGAGGACGTCCACATAGTGATGCATGAAGAGTACATTGGGAAGATGAGGCACAACGCACTCATGATGAAGGCACACATGAATAAGAAGAGGCACAGGAAAATGAATCAGAGGAGAGTGAAGAGGAAGCCCCTGCCTACACTACACAACTCAAACAGCTCTACAAGACGATCAAGGAGGTTCAAAAAAGGCATAAGCTTTCAGAAGAGGCAAATAGAGCAATGGTGAACCAGATGCTGCAGGCGGAGAATGTAGACCCTCATTTTACAGAATCATTGAATCTTTTGGCAGATACCTATGGAATAGTGGAAGCCATGCAGACCATGGTATATCGTACCACCCCTCAATATGACCAACGAAGGATCGATACGTGATCGCGAAGGGGAAATATGATTCAGATGGAAGTCTCTACCTCACTCCCTACCACAGCTCAGGAAGGCGTTCACATGGCCAGCCCCACCAACACTAATGCACTCGACGACGGCACACCATCCCCACTATCACCTCCCGTCTAGCCCACCGAACCCCTCACCACTAGCATTCCTGAACACCCACTATCCACCATCAGTGAACCTTTATCGAACACTACCATCTCTCCATCCTTCCCTTTACCTATACCCACCATTCCAGCCAATCCTCTGAACCTCCGATAGGTCATCCCGCCCCCATCAAACCATAATAGGTCACCCTTCTTATCAACCAGCTCTCGGACAGCCACATGTCCCTACCCAAACATTAACACACCCATTCCCCTTCACTAATACATTTCCTCTTTCCCAACCCCTACCCACTGTACCCCTCATAGCCTCCTCAGAACCTACACAAACCACCCTACCTCCATTCTTGGCAAACCTTATAAATGTACTTCAACAAATTGAGAATCATAATAGAAAGTCCCTTTCCCACCCCACCTCCCCCACATTCATGACCACCACTAACACACCACCCACCATTCCAGTATTCACGATTTTCACGTCACACACAATTGCGTCTGATCCCATGGACATTTCACCCTCCACAGGACCACTCACCACCACTTTTGTCTCAACATCACCACTTGTAACTTCACGCACATCCCCACATACACCCATTGTCAGCACCACATCCACCTTTCCCTTCCCCATTTCCCAACCCCTTGCATCGTTCACCTCCATCTCTGCATCCACCTCATTTAGTCATGCACTAGACACCATGCTTGAAGCTGCCACCCAGCTTAAACAGGAATACAGGTTATTGGAAGAAAACAATAAAGAGCTTTGGACTCTGTCATCCCACCTCCAGGCACGTGTCAATGCCTTGGAGTTGAGTAATACAACATTACAACATGAGGTTACCGCCCTCCAACAATCTCATGCGGAGCTCGAAGCCAAATATACAGAGACGGGTAAGGCGACAGAAGAACAACTCAAAGATCAGTTGGCCCGCAATGCTAGACTACAAAGAAACATGGCCTTACTTCACCACCACTTAGCAGCCGCTCAAGAAGAGAATAGAAGACTACACCAACAAAATCAAGAGAATTTAGAAGCGGCCATTGAAAACACCCCAGGGGCACCTATAGATCCTGCCAAATTCCAAGCTATCCCCTCAGAACATATTCAGCAGGTATTGGAAGATTATGCGACCCTCTTGGAAGCACACAACCAACTGGCAGACCAAGTAAAGGAACTACAAAGATCCCAAGTGCCCCTACCACACCCAACAGAACCTAAAGAGATGGTCAATGCTTCTACTTCACCAAAGCCCGAATCTTCAACGGCCAACAAGGTACTGGAGCTACGCCAACAAGTTGCAGAATTAAAGATTAAGTTGTTACAATATAAACGACCCCCCTCAGCCAACAGAAGAGGAGACTATTGTCATTACAGTTGAAGCAACATTTTAAGATAATTATGAGCCTCAACCCCTTCGAGGAGGCAGAATCACTGACGAGGGGTAGGACACATACGAAGAACCCCCTCCAGCATGGATGAACCAAGTAGAAGAGATGGGGGCAACTCACGAAGAGCGTATATCCACTCAGATGTTGGCCATGAAGACTATTGAGGAGACCATACTACAATCAGAATACTTCAGGAACTTAGCTTCTAGATGACTGATAACGAGTTCCGAGTTACAATATAAGCCTTACTTTGTACTATTGGCCGATTACAACATTGAGATCAAAAGAGTCACCAACAAGTACCCTACTTTCACAACACAGTTCGAACCAGAGGACATTCCAGAGGACGCCCGAAAAGATGCCATATTCCAACCCATCTGGAGAAAAAAGTTATTGGAGACCTATCCAGAAATGCTACGAACATGGGACCATGCCCCTATGCATTTGAAGTACAACCCTTGCTTTGGGCCAGTGCAACGAAGAAGATCATGGAAGGCATTTGCCATAAACATTCACAACAATAATTGCAAACAATGGCTCAATTACCCCTCCATTGCACCCCCAACATGCACACCAACTGTAGCCTACATGATGGCTACTATCAGACACTGGATGCCACGTCTACATCCCATGCCTAATGTCACCGCGCAAATGATGCTCAAAATCCTGGACGTGATGCAAATCGTGTTCAAGACTTTCCGCAATGTACGTAACATCCAACCTCCGATTCCGGGCGTCATAAATGGAAATTATGACTTACTTTATGATATGAGCACGACCCCGAGTATTCGAGTTGCTTATGCATGGCATGCGAGGATCAGGTATCTCCTTGCTTGCTACAAGCAAACCTTTGATGACATGTTCACCACTGGATTTTGGGAATCACACTCAGAAGTGTTCGCACCATGCCCAACCCATCTGCTACAACTATTCGTGTGCGAACAGACAATGCACTCAGAGCTCTACACCACGCCACAACCTGACATGCCTGGTGCGGAAAATTGGGACGTCATTCAAAGAGATCTGGTTAGGGGACTACGGATCAGAGAACAAGCATTGGCAACCGATATATTATAGCACTACATTGATCAAACCATGGAGCAAAGGTCTAGCAGAGACGACAGACGCTAGGGCGGGGAGAGTGTTGGCATCATATAGGAAGAAGCAAGTACATGAATGCATGCAGATCTAGCACTGAGGAAACCCATTAAATTTTTTCAATCCTTACACTATTATAAAAGTGATTCTCATCACTGAAAACCAGTGTAAATACCACTTCACCTCCGTAGCTCCATTTTGTGCAAGCCTAGGAGTCCTCGAGCTTGGGGAGCCTTAGAAGTAAGTGCCGACCGATTTTCATATTTTTTAGACCTCGTTTGAGCCCTCAAATAAGCCCTGGAACCTAATTTTTAACTAGGCCGGACACTAGGTCTGGACAGGGCCAAAGCTAGTCAAAAACTATAAATAGAGCTAGAGAGCTCATTTTTGGGGTAGCTTCTTGTAGTTTTGAACTTGTATGAGAACTTGGTTGTAATAGAAGTGATTCCATTGTCTTTCTCTCTTTGTTCTTGCCGTGTGTGCACATGTGTGTGTATGTGTGTGCATGTTGGTGTGCTTCTCACTCACACACTTGTGCCTTCACTTGCTCAAGGTCTTCATACCATCCTCATGTCTTCCCGGATTGACATTAAAGGAGGTTCTACTCATCACTGAGCTACATACATACCTCTACGCTACCTTTTTTGTGCAATCATATCAACCATTAGTCCTTCAAAAGAATCATTAAAACTTTAATTCGATCCTTAAGATCAAAGGTATGTCAAAAACTATCTTCTTGAACAAGCGACTTTGACACAGTCAACTTCTAAGGTTGATTTCTCATAGCACAAGTCCCATTTTGCTAAATGCTTTTAGCCATAGCTTCCTTACCTTCTAACTTAGTTTTGAATGCTCAATAATCAAAAACTTTACACTGTGCAATGAGATCTAAGCAAAACATTGACACGAAAAAGTGTGTGACTCTGAGAGGTCTACCTGCAGACTTTACATATACATGTTCCTATTGATCATTCACATACCATGAAAGGAATTAGACCATGAAACTTTGAACATAGCTTGATAGCTTCTAGATTAGATGTGTACAAAAGATTTCCTTATCCACATGATCAGGCTAAGAGAAATCTGAGAAAGACTCGACGCTAACTCCTGAACTCTCTACACATCTATCTCATGGACAGTTGGCTTCTAATGACTATCCCATATTTCTTTACATCATTGACTTATATAGATATGATTCTAGACACATCCCACGTCTATTACATTATTCTTTATCATTCTTATGATCATCTAAACTCATAATACAAGAATTTTCATCTGTAATGTACATATGTATACAAGCCACAATTCTGAGATCTCTTCACTATCTTCAATGACTTCTTTGGCTTCATTCTAATTCTTGACTCGCTTCAAGTTCTTCATAATCATCAATTTGGGATTGCTTTGTTCCAACATTTTCTTGGACTTGAACTAGTCTATACAAACTCAAGATAGCAAGCACTCCTATGGAGATAAAACAAAAATGAAGTGTTCATGAAGGTGATGTGCTTGAGAATGTTGCAAGATACCAAAGCATAGTTGGAAGCTTAAAGTATGCTACATTGACAAGGATTGATATTGCCTATGGAGTAAATGTCTTAAGTCAATTTATGCACAAATCTAGAGCACCTCACTTGGAAGCTACCTAGAGAATTTTGAAGTACCTTAAGGGCACTCAAAATCAAGGTTTATACTTTCCTTATACTTTAGATTTGGACATCAAAATATACTCAGATGCAAATTGGGCAAGTTCTAAGGATGACAGGAGGAGTACCTCAGGTTATCTCTCTTTTACAGGTTGTAAACCCATTTCATGGTCTTCCAAGAAGCAACCTACTGTTGCTTTATCTTCAACAGAGGCAGAATATAGAGGATTGGCCAATGCTACTCAAGAGGCCATCTGTATCAGATTGCTATATGCAAACTTGGGATTACATGCTAACTCTCCAATGATTTTTGGAGATAATACAAGTTCTTTACATCTTGCAGCAAATCCTATCTATCATGCTAGGACCAAGCATATAGAGGTCCACTATCATTATGTGAGAGAGAAGCTATTGAGCTTAGGTCGGTTCAATCCACCTAACAAATATAAATGATTTCTGACTCCGACAGGGAATATTCCATGGAATATGAAGACCCTGTTAACTCCCTATCCTTACAATACTTTACACAGTCCAATTTGACCTTCATCCAACATGCAAGCTGGGATTCCCATCAATTAGGTAATGCATGCTTGGCTTCTCCTCATAATGGGGGCCTTACAAAATGTGCAATAGTACACACAATCATGAGGGGTAGACAAAAAGACTAAGTCTCGTAACAAAGGTAGAAGCAAAGGCTTTATAGGTAGAAGTTAGATAAATGATGGGTTTCTGATTGTTGATACCATTCTTTGTTCCGCTCAAACACCTTTCTCTCATTCACTCTGATATATGAGTTTAATAATGCTAGTATTCACTTTAACACGAAGAGCACCCACCCTAGTAGCTTCTTGCCACAACAACAGAAGGCAAGAGGTGATGAAGTCTTATAAATCAATGAAATATTAATAAGGAAAAGGCACTTACCATATTGTAGTTCGCTAATTATGGTTTGTTTGATCCCATTGAAAGTGACAGAGATATCCTAATGTCTCCACATCAAGAGGACCTATTTTGTTTCTTTTTATAGGAATTTGATCACTTGGAAGAGACAGAGAAAGCATAAACAAAGAGCTTTTGGAAACAAACATATTTTCTTGATCAGCAATAACCTCCTTAGCATTTGAGGTTTTAAAGTAAAATATAACATCTTTACGGATCTTCTTATTTTATGTGAAACATATACTAGACATGTCTATCAATTTAACTAGCATAGAATTCTCTATGGACCCATTACGGGAGGGGAAGATTCAGCATGAGTCCTCTAGTCAAGCTCATGAGGCCTCTGTTCAAAGGAACCTACTTTTCCAAGGGTTTAGGAGTTCTTGACAAAGGTAGGAGGAGAGTCGATTCTAGTGTCATCCTCATCGACAGAGATGAAGAAAAGATAATTCTGAACGGTAGAGGCACATGGTCCCAATACTTCACACTTACAATACAGCTCCAACGATGATTGCCCTGTTCTTTTATGGACTGAGTTCATGATGGAGATAAAGCAGCTCCTTCGTTTACATAAAAGGGATAGCGCATTGGCTGAGCATTATGAGGCCTTCCTTGAGGCGACGGACCCAACAAGACCACACATTATTGAGGATTGGAGAGCCCGCAGAGAGAGATAGTGTGTGTGTGTGAGAGAGAGAGAGAGAGAGAGAGAGAGAGAGAGAGAGAGAGATTTCGTTTCATCTTTGAGGCTTGCACACTTGGACACGTGAGACAGGCGCACACGAAGAGGGGTAGAAAATTTTCAACGGCAACTTCGTCGGCAAGTCATAAAGCTACATTCTGTGTCGTTTCCGTGCATTGAAGTTGGTGGGACTCAACGACAAACGAAATGTTAATGGTGCTGTCGGATGACCCCACCCGCCCACGCATCATGGACGAAGAGGTCATGTGCACTCCGCCTTTTCAACGCTTTTATGCGTTCGATGATTGCTTTTTGCATTTGCTTTTGGCGCAAACCAGTAACTGTATTGTTATGACATTAAATACCTGAAAAGAGAAAAATAGCTATTTTCAAGGATTTCTTATTGGGTAGCAAGATATAAAATAATTGAAAAGCAGCCAAAGATGCACGAAGTGAAATGAACTAATGAATACTGAAAAGCAACAAATAAAGACAATGAGCTTTTAACACTGATGCCATAACGTAGCGGTGCAAACAAATGTCCATGAAGGTCATAATAGGACTATTTCTTGAGCTATGAAGTGGAAGCCACATTCATCAGCCCTATGGATAGTGATATTCATTCGTATATGGATATTTTCCTATGACAGAAATGTATGAAAAGGATATGGCAGTAAAAACTTTCCAATCAGGACTGTTTGGGACTTTGCTAACACTTCAAGACAGGCTTTCCTGTTGTGGCTGATCATCCACCAGGGTATTTGGACTGGAAGCAGAGCCAGGAGGGCTAAAATTAGTGCAGGAAATTGTCCCTTCTGTGGGCAGGTTGAGGACATCAGTCACCTGTTTGTTCACTGTATAAATGCTCAAAAGTTTTGGTACTAGCTAAATCTGTACTGTTCTGCTGAGGGTCTCCCTCAACTGGGAGTCAACGAGATCTTGCTTGGAGAAAGTAAAAGAATGGATATTGCTCTTTGGCAGATGATCAGAGCCCATACCCTTTGGTACATCTGGAAGAATAGGAATGAAAGAATATTCTCCCACAAACCTAGGGACTTTCTATTCGCCTGCAATAACGGTGTTTTGAGATTGCTACATCTTTGTAAAACCAGCCTCTGTGATGCCTTCAATTGTAATTTTGACCAACATCACCTTATGAGAGTGACTAAACCCAGCAGATGGAAGACTTCTCTGCTTAAAATGTACTCTCCAGCCAGACTCTCATTGAGTCAGTTTCTAGAAGACATTATATCTTGATTCTCTTATGGGGCAAAGCCCCAAGATGTAACTTTTCTTTTCCTGCACTAATTTTATCTTTCCTGTTCTCTCAAAAAAAAAAAAAAAAAAACTTTCCAATCAGGAATGTTCATATTAAAGAGGTATGCATCATTTCTAGAAAATATCTCTGACTTTATGATACCCAAAATCCAAAACATGAGGTAGATGTGCATATGGACGAATATCTAGAACCTTGCATTTATAACCGTAAAAACCCAAGAACTGCCTCACATGTAAACATAAGATACATTTCGGTCACTAAGAAGTGGTAAAACTACTCGACCTTGGACTCTGAGATCTAGGGTTCAAGCCTAAGGTGTAGCCTAATATATTATCCCTAAAAAATGGCGAATAAGGGGGATTACCTTAGTATGTGTTTTTATTTCAAACTTTCAAGCATAATTGGAAGGGTAGGTCGATGAACGAGCTTCTAAAAAGAACAAGAAGATGTCTCAAACATATACATAATTTTATAAGCAAATCCCTTTTATAAGGCATCAACACATGAGAGCGCCCGAATCAAGTTGTTGTGCTATCACCATTAGTTTCAGAGGTGATGTTGCTCCGTCATCATGTCTCTACATGGTGGACTTGTCATGTAGAATGAGTTTAACGCTATAGCTAGATGCTATTAATAAAATCTCTAGCACACACTAGAGTAACTTTAGTGGTTTCTTGGTTGTGGATGTTGAACCACAAGAACTTGTAATGGAAGTGGTAGAGATTATTAGAGCAATTGAAGTAATGGGACCTATATTCTTCATAGATTCAATTCTAGCTCTGGATCTATTCATCCTCTCAGATAGTTCGATAGGTAGGAATAGGTAAAATTTTATGTTTTAGGGTTAGCTTTTTTCAAAGTTTCCATAGAAACTTAGTTTCGCTCTTTTTGTTCTTGTTCTTCTTCTTCTTCTTCTTCTTGTTCTTCTTCTTCTTCTTCTTATTCTTATTCTTCTTCTTCTTCTTATTATTATTCTTCTTCTTCTTCTTCTTCTTCTTCTTCTTCACATTTCCACTCTTTTCTACAATCTTTCTTCCTATTTCCTTCTCTTTTTACACACCTTCAGGGGTTGGCCTAATAGCTTTTGAGTTGTGGAAGCTTTGGAGGGTAAGATCTAAGCTCAAAAAGGGGCATTTAGAGTTTTTTCCAATCATAAAGGAGGAAACTAGCAGTTCTTCTTCTTCTTCTTCTTCTTCTTCTTCTTCTTCTTTTTCCTATTATTATTATTATTCACATTTCTAATCTTTTCTATAATCTTTATTCCTCTTTTCTTCACTTTTAACACACATTCCAAGGTTTCCATAATAGCTCTTGAGTTGTGGAAGCTTTGGAGCATAAGATCGCTCAAAAGGGGGCATTTAGATTTTTTTCCAAACATTAAGGAGAAAGAGCACTTCTTCTTCTTCTTCTTCTTCTTCTTCTTCTTTACATTTCTACTCTTTTTTACAATCTTTCTTCCTCTATCCTTTGTTTTTTACACACATTTGAGGGTTGGTGTAATAGCTCTTGAGTTGTGGAAGCTATAAGTTGAACAGAACTACCCAAATGAATTCTGCTAGACCTGTAGCAAACTTTGATACGCTTATATTGGCAAACCCAAACTGGTATATGCCTTTGGCACAAAAAGACAAAATAGCCTGCACAAGCACTGTGATAGTGCATTCAAAGGCGGAAACGAGCTCAGATCGTGATTTCAGCACCACATAGTGAAGCTGTTTTGATCTTGGAAACACTTGAGTATGCTCACCAAAATTCGTGTGATTCTGAGACTGCAACCGGAGAGGTGTCGACAATGCCCTAAATGAAGCGGTGACTTGCTTTGATACCAATTGCTGGAGTTAGACGTCTGCGGAAGCACACGAACAACACAAGGAAGAAGAAGAAGCTTAGAGCACAACACACAATACTGAATGTATTACTAGAGAATGTACAAAGATAAGTAGCCCATTGAGGCAATAGGCATATATACAAGCCGGGGGGAAAAAAACCTCCTAAAGAGGGAAAAAAGTGCTCCGGCGGTCCTAGAGTGCTCACACACATCATTACCTAAATATATCAACAAGTAGTTCTTCTTCTTCTTCTTCTTCTTCTTCTTCTTCTTCTTCTTCTTCTTCTTCTTCTTCTTCTTCTTCTTCTTCCTCTTCTTCTTCTTCTTCTTCTTCTTCTTCTTCTTCTTCCTCTTCTTCTTCTTCTTCTTCTTCTTCTTCTTCTTCTTCTTCTTCTTCTTCTTCTTCTTCTTCTTTTCTTCTTCTTCTTCTTTCTCTTCTTCTTCTTCTTCACATTTCTACTCTTTTCTACAATCTTTCTTCCTCTTAGCTTCATGCTTTACAAACATTTGGGGGTTGGCATAATAACTCTTGAGTTGTGGAAGCTTTGGAGGGTAAGATCTAAGTTCAAGAGGGGGCATTTAGAGTTTTTTTCAAATCATAAAGGAGGAAAGTAGTAGATTAATCACCTGTGTACAAAGAGCTAGTAAGTGAATGATTAACTCTTGTTGGAACCACATTGTCATGGTTTCAACCATTGAGTATAGCTATGTTTAGAAACTTGGAAACTCTTGTAAAAGAATCCATCAAATAATTCTCCAAACGAAGAGCTAAGCATTATTCAACTTCATTAATCTATAGCTTCAAGTAAGCTAGACATGAATCTATGTGAGTAGTAGTAAGTCACTTTATGCAATATGTAGACGAATGTCAACCTAGAAAACATCCACTAGAGAGGAAGTTGATTTCTCTAATCCTAGAGGGATCACCTAATGGACAGTTATGCTCACTAGTCTACATTCAAAGCCTGAATGCCTTAAATGAATCTATCGGAGAGTGTATAATTAGAGGATAATTTAGCTATGGAATTCAGGATTTCACCATCTGATACAAAAATTGAATAATTTACTTTCTCTAGCTCAATGAAATCTTTCAATGAAGAAATTTCAGATCTGGTAGTCAAGAACATTCAGATGGAACATGCAAAAAAGCACCGCAACATTCCATATGGCTAGAGATCATAAGCTCTTAGGAGATGGTAGCACTATAATGGGGATCATCCCACTTACATGTTGTCACATAATCCTAGTAGGAGATTGTTGAACCATGCCTTACGAGAGAGGATTAGGAAGTAATCCTGAACCATGGCTTTTGGGGCAAGAGGTTAGCCCATCACACTCCTAACCGAGAGGTTGTGAGTTCAATTCCCAACATTGGTATCAGAGCCTAGTTGAGAAATTGGGATAGACGGAGGTTCACGCCTCATTCGTGGGCACTTGGAAAAAGCGCATATCTGTGGTGAGTGTGAAATTGACCTTGGATGAAGGTGCATGGGCATTTGGGCACCCATGGAGGGTGGGATAGGTCCAAATTTGGTCCATGCACTGGAGTTTGAGGTTGGTGGAAGTGCTCATGCATGGAAAGTGGGTCCAAGAGTTATAAGGGTCCATAAATGAGCATTGAGGGCAATGCTCAGTCTAAGGGGAAAGGAATGTCACATAATCCTAGTAGGAGATTGTTGAACCATGCCTTAAGAGAGAGGATTAGGAAGTAATCCTCAACCATGGCTTTTGGGGCAAGTGGTTAGCCCATCGCACTCCTAACCGAGAGGTTGTGAGTTCAATTCCCAACACATGTGAAATATTGTACCAAGGTACATGGAAATATAGTATAATAGGCCACCTCAACATGAGTATTAGCAACAACAACATCAATAGAGACCACATTACCAACCTAGGCCTATGCGTACTCCTAGGGATGCATATACAAATCCTCCTAGAGATAAAAAACATACTGTAGATAATCTTAATATGGATAACCTAGATATAATCAAGGCAACCAAGAGCCTGCGAGGTGAGTTTTCAACCAAAAAACACCTCAACCTCATAAGTTTGTTCCAATCAAGCATGTACATCTAAGTTGCATTATTTTTTATTTGATAATTTGTTTATTTAAAAATAATTATGGAATTTGTTGAGCCCATAAAAGTCATATTGGTCAAATTCAACCATAGTCAAAGTCAAAAGATCAAGGTCAAACTAGTCAAAGCCAACATGTTCAAGGTCAAAGGTCAACATGTGTGAAGTCAAAGCATTCAAAGTCGGGTGTCAAGGTGCACAGGTGGTGCACAATTAATTGTCCACAAAGGATAAAATTGCAGAAAGTTGGTCGCATGTTGCAGAGGTATTTCTGTAATTCCCAAAGGTTCAACAGTGTTTCTAAAAGTGCTTGGAAGGTTCAGGTGAACCCTCTCTTAGGTGCACATTTGAGAAACCAAAAGGAAAAGGGTGAAGGTATGTGAAGCGGCAGCGTACGCAAAAGTGAAAGTATGGCCTCCCAATTAGATTTTTTGTTTTAGTCTAAAGTCACTACAGGACAAACCAGGGATTTGTTGGCTGCCCACTTTTGGAGACAATCTTGCGATATCAAAGTGAGTAGCAAGATACTCTAGTATTTAGGAGCGTACATGAACCGACACTCAAATCAAGGCAAGGCACTATTCTTGAGGTGTTAAGCAAGGTGAACATATTCTAAGCTAAGCAAGAGAGAGAAGTGCAAGAGACACACAGTGTGCGACGCAGAGAAGTGAAGTGCAAGGTGTGCATGAAGAGTGACTTAGAAGTGTGCAGAGAAGTGCTAAGCTATACACCCAAAGATCCCAAGGTTCCATTGAAGTTGTGCACGTGTCGATAGAACGTTTCCATCCCTCCCCCTATTGGAAGCTTGGGTGCAAGGTGTGCACAAGTGCAAGCTTAGAGAAGGTGGAGGTCTGGTGCAGAGAAGGCCAGCAGTAACAAGACCCTTGGGTATTTTGTATTTTGTGATTGTGCACTCTGTGGGATTTTGCTTTGAAAACATTGGATTGTATTGTGCATCACCATTGTATTTGTCTTCATATAATCAATCAACAGAGGCTTATAGTGTTGTATCTTTCTTCTTATCTTTCCCTTTTCTCCTACAAACACTCAAATCTCTTTTTGCACAAGAATCCCCCAACAAAATTTGGCACACCCGGTGGGACTCCAAGGAGATGTGAGCATAGGAGAAGCCAAGTGCAAAGTGTAGAAGAGTTCAAGTGTCGACAGTGCTACAATACTACTTCATTGGGCCAAGAGGTAAATCTTCTTATTAATTCACTTCGCTTAAGAGGATTAAGAACAGCTCATGACCGCAATTCAGCCCCAAACATTGAGGGTCACTTGCAAAGCAACAAGAAGGAAGGTTGTTAGAAGATCCTCCAGTCGACTATCGTCAACATCATCAGTCAAGAATATGGTAGCCCAGGTAGATTTGGAAACTTTACTTTCTAGATTGAATATAAAATTTCCATCTTTCAAAGGTTTAGCTCAGGAAGTTCCAGATGAGCACATTAGGAGATTCTTAGTGTTATGTAAAACAAGAGGGTTGATGGGAAGAGAGGATGCCCTTTTATCCTCTTCCCTGCCACATTAGAAGGGCTAATCAAATAGATGGTTCAGCCAGTTTGCTCAAAACCATTTCACCACTTGGGATTTAATGAAAGATGCATTTAAAACTCAATTCCAGCATGGGAATACTATAGAGATAATCATAGAGGAATTAGAAAACTTGAGACTAGGTCCTGGTGAAACGATTCTAGAGTTTGTAACTAGGGCCAAGGCACTAATGGCTAAGTTGCTAGATCCTCCACATGATTTCTTTATTAAGAAATGGTTATCTAAACCACTTCTAGTGACTACACAATGTAAAATCAAAGAATTAGTGTTGGCAACAGCCTCCATAGAAGAGCATCAGTACAGCTACACGACTAGAACAAATAAGGTAACAATATGGAGCAAGTTCTTCTCAAGTACCCTATTCTACAAAAATGGAGGATCCACTAATCCAGCTAAGGAAAGAGCTGGAGGGCTTAAAAGGGAATAAGCCCCATAAAGAGGAGGAGAATGTTGTGACTCCTTTGAGGAGGGAAATTGAAGCATTGAAGCTACAAAAGGAAGAGGAAGCCCAAGCAGAAGAATTGGCTCAGCTTCGACAAGATTTGTAGGAACTCAAAGGGAGTGGCATCAAAAGTGGGCTATGGTGTACCATGTGCAGCAAGCAAGGTCATGTAGTAAGTGAATGTCCTCTATTAAGTATAACTTGCCAGCTATGCAGGAAAGCTGTTCATGAGGTCCATGAATGTCAATCAAGAGAAATTCCTGCAACAAAATATTCGACACAAGGAGGAGCCCTACCACCAGCAAATGTGATGGTGGCTGCACCTAATCAAAGTAACAATTACAACCCTAGACATAGGGATAACTTTGGAAATGTGCCAAGGAGGCCAATTATTTGTTTCAGATGTGGAGAATGTGGGCATTACCAAAGTAGGTGCACTCTACCAGAAAATGCCCCTCCTTGCATGAACTGCCTAGAGGCCAGAGACCACTATACTAATTATTTTCTTAAGAACCAAGCATCCTCATCGGGGCCCCACATTCAAATGATTTTTGTGCGCAAAGAAGAAATGGTAGATCAGGTCAATGTGCCATCATCAACTACCAGGGTGGTGAATTCTTATCAACAGAATTCAATAACTACTGTAAGGAGCATGGTGTGAAAAGGAAACTTTCCACAGCTCATACGCCTCAACAAAATGGTGTTGTTGAGCATAGGAAGAGGACAATATTTGAAATGGCTTGGTGTATCTTAAAGGCTCAAGACATGCATGACCCATTTTGGGCAGAAGCAATCAATACAACACTCTACATCCTCAATCGAAGCTACACGAAAGCACTGAAGGGGATGACTCCTCAAGGAGCATATTCTGGTAAAAGGCCTTTAGTTTTGCATTTCAAAATTTTTGCTTGTTTTTGTATGCACATATTCCTAATTAAACAAGATGAAATTTGGATTCAAAAAGCAAAAAGTGTGTCTTCCTAGTATATAGTGAAGAGTGTGAAGCATACAAGTTGTGGGATCCTAAGGCAAGGAAGATTTTTTCCAATCGAGATGTGGTGTTTGATGAAGGAACAACACTTAGTAGAAGATAAAGGAAAACTACTTTCTCATTAAACAGAGAAATATCTCACCTTGTGCCTATCAAAACAAAAGTTAGAGTTGAGGAGGACAAAACATTTGATGGTGAGATTTCCTCAGTGAAAAGCCAACCAATGGTAGTTGCATAGCATAAGCCACTACTGAAGTGGGCACAACAACTGTTTGATGAGCACAATCCACTTTTGGATGTACCAGAATCATCCTCTGATGGATTATGTAGATCAAAGAGAATAGAGGAGCAAAGAAGAGCCTCAAAACATATTGTTAACATGCATTAGGGAAAAAATGAACCCAGCTTGGGCCTTTTGGATTAAGGGTTGATTAGTGATCCACCAATGAGAGAAGAGCAATGTACACACTCTAGTCTCTTAATCTCCTAGACTAGGCATAGGCTTCCATGGTTTTTTCCTAATCAAAGGCTTGCAAACCACCATATCTCCATGTTTTTGGCGTGAGTGGTGTGGGAGAGCTTCAAAATGATTTTCAACCATTGGATGGCCTCATATATCCAAGGGCTTATCTCGTTTTGCAAAAGTCAAGGCAGGATGAGTTCTTGGCCGTCTAATCGATCTTGAATCATGTGGTTTAGAGAGGTTTCCATTATAAAAAGGCACCTGTAGATTGAGGGCCTTGGATCAAACCACTCATCCAGTGTTTAAGATGAGACATAGAAAGAAAAGGTTCCTCTTTTTTTAGGACATTAGATTGGAGATCGATCTGAGGCTAGAAATGGATCACGCATGTTTTCTCATGAGATTTGTACTCCTCCCTTAGATTGGAGGCTAATGCAATGCCTCTCATGGCCTCATGATGATGATCATCCCTTAATGCACCCCTCCCTTGGATCATGGACACATTGGACGATCAAAATTTCTGCAAAAGTGTGCATACTTCGGTCTCTCCTACGATAAAAATGCTGCACCTTTTCTCACCCACACATTTTAATGCTAGCCATTGATCTAAAGCATCTAATGGTGATTTTGTGTGTTTGAAAACCTCTAGAAAACCACTAGTGTTTTAGAATCTCCTCTTAATCCTAAAAAAATTAATTTTAATCCCTAAAAATTAGGGATCCTTACAAGGCCCATTGAGGGCTCATATTTTCCCCTAATGTGGTTTTAATGACATATCATGGGCTCGATAAAGGAACCTATCACCATTTAAGAAGCCCTTCATGATCCAAGTTGGAGAACGGCAATGCAGTCTGAGTATGATAGTATACTCAAAAATGATACATGGGATCTAGTCATGTTGCCACCAAAGAAGAAGGTAATAGCTACTAAATGGATTTGGAAAGCTAAGTATAAAGCAGCTAGCACATGAGAAAAGTATCAGGCAAGATTAGTTGCAAAGGCATTTTCACAAATTGAAGGTTTTGATGTTCAAGGAACTTTTGCACCAACAACATGAATGACAACTATTTGGATGGTATTTGTAGTAGGTGCACAAAAGGCCAAGCCTATTTTTTAGATGGATGTCAAATCTGCATTTTTGAATGGTCACCTCAAGGAGGAGGTATATGTATCTCAACCAGCAGATTTTGAGATGCCCTATTCAGAGAATAAAGTTTGCAGATTGAAGAAAGCTTTGTATGGACTTAAGCAAGCATTAGTGGCTTGGTACCAATGGATATATATTTTTTAAAAAAATATGGGTTTTGAAAGAAGTACTTCTGATGCTACATATATGTAATGAAAGGGGATAGCAAGATAGTTGTTGTCATTGTATATGTAGATGATTTGATCATTATAGGAGATCATCAAGAAATCATCAATCAAACTCGAATCAGCTTGGGAACTGAGTTTTAAATGACAGACTTAGGTCTACTCCATTTTTTTCTCGAAATTGAAGTATGGCAAAGAAAGGATGGCATTTTCATCTCACAACAAAAATATGCCAAAGAAGTTCTTAAGGCATTTGGAATGATGAATTGCAAACCAACTAGCACACATATGGAAGGAAATCATAAGCTATTTATGGATGATAACATGTCTGATGTAGATGCTAAGAAGTATAGGAAGCTCATTGGAAGTCTTATTTTTCTATGCAACACTAGACCAGACATCTGCTATATGTGAGGAGAGTCATTGGAATGTTGGAATGTGAATTCTAAAGTTCATTATAGGAACCTTGAATTTTGGTATTCTCTATACCACAGGTGATACACTTCAAGGATATTGTGATTTAGATTGGGTTGGAGATTGTGATTCTAGAAAATAAGTTTTTGGATATTGTTTTTCACTTGCTTCATGAAGATTTTCTTGGGTAAGCAAGAAGCAACCAACTCTTGCACTCTCCCCCACTAAAGCAGAGTACAAAACAGCTTGTTTTTCTTCTTGTGAGGCAATTTGGTTAAGGAGAATTCTTGTAGATCTAGGCTTTCCATCAAATATGGCAACTCTACTCAAGTGGGATAATCAAAGTTGTATGGTCATTGCAAAGAAACTAGTATTCCATGTTCACACCAAGCATATAGAAGTACACTACCATTATGTTCACGAGCTAATTGAAGGTGAAATTGTGGAGCTAGAATATTGCCCAACAGAGGCAAACTGTGTTGGCATATTCACTAAAGCACTTGGAAGTGAGCAGCTCAATAGGCATCTTCAACAGATGGGCATAGGATCGAGACCTACTTGATTTATCATTCACTAAACATTGAGGGTGGTGTTAGTATATGATCAATGTCTACCTCTCATGATTGTATGTACTAATGCATATTTTGTAAGGCCCCCATTATGAGGAGAAGTCAAGTGTGCATTACCCAATTAATGGGAATCCCAACTTGCATGTTGTTTGAAGGTCAAATTGGACCATGTAAGGTATCCTAAGGATAGGGAGTTACCAAGGTCCCCAATTGTGGGGTCCCGGGTGTTGAAATGAAAAAGGACTACTCCTACTCTACTCACATTCACAAATCTAACAAGCTAAGGAGGAAGGAACAAAAGATAACAAAACATGATGAATGAATTAAAATAGAAATGGAAATGACTTACATGAGATGCTCTATGAGCATGGAGCCTCCATGAGGAGAGGAAGCACACTCTCGGCAATGAGCTAGAGTGGAATGGCTTGTGAGGAGTGAAGGAGAGGCCTTGCTTATATGGAGTTTGGGAGAATTCCCTTGCATGTGGGATAAGTGAGCTTGCATGAGAATGAAACTAGGTTTGGACAAAAGGGTGGAGCATGGAACTCTCAACACCCCCCCTCCATGTGATGACCCTTTTGTTTTTAATATGGGAGACTAGTGACATATGGGATCACTTAGTCCATGAGTTTTTTTAGGATCCAAGGACATATGGGATCGTTGGACATAACTTGGACATATGGGATCCAAGGGGTTCTTAATGGGATCTAGGGACATATGGGATCCCTAGACATATAAAGGGTTTACATCATGGGGTAGGTGGTGTAACTGAGATGTTTTAAAAGAGATATTCTTTACAAACGGTTGCCTTGGGGGACCCATCAAATTCTCCATCACATCTTGCTTCACTAATGTTGGCATATTTCTTGGGTTTGTAGTAGCATTTCTCTTCAGGGTGATTTGTTCTTTTGCAGAAGCGACATGGTTTGTACTTTTGATGAGGTGGCTTCTTCTTGCTGAAGAAAGCTTTCTCTTGAGAGGAGCTATGGTGTTGAAGATTCTTTTCTTCATCAAGGAGGGCAGCTTCAACATTGCTAAGGGTTGGTTGTGGAAGAAGCCTAAGTGTGGTAATGATATGACCATATGAATCCTGGGGAAGACTTCGTAGTAGCAAGGCAATAAGTACATCTTCATCAAGCTTTTTGTCAATGTCAACAAGTTGAGTACACATACTCTTGAAGATATTGAGATGGGAGGCCAAAGAGGAGTTGTGCTCCATTTTGAGATCAAATAAGTTCATAAGGAGGGTGATTTTGGAAGATTTGGCTTTCGATCCAAAAAGATGATCAAGTTGTACCCATGCATCATAGGCGGTGCCCTTTTCATCAATGTGATGCACATATTGATTGCTTAGTCCAAGTGTGATGGTAGATAATGCTTTCTCATCCTTGAGTTGCCAAGAAGCTTCACCTTCTCGCGTTCTTGGTTTCTTCTTCTTGCCACAAGCAATACTCCATAGGCCTTTCTTCATGAGTTTATATTGCATTTTGACTTGCCATGTGTGGAAATGTTGACCAGTGAAAGTGGACTCGTTCTTTTCCTCCATAGTCAAGAATGAGGTAGGGGTTGAAAGGAGAAGCTTGCTTAACAAAGTATTTTGTTCCCGTCAATGTGCACGTGAAAATGGAGAGAAAGACTATACCATGAGTACAAAGGAAGGTCTTACCACTTATACATGTGCCAGTGTCTAATCCTTTACAAAGAGCTGAAATTTTCTGCAAAACAAATGGATGTAGATGCTACTACATCATTCCCTTAATTGCTAATTCGAAGCACTACAACCTTAAATAAAAAGAATTAGGCCGCAAATCTTTGTTAATTCCTTTTTCTTTTAAGAAATCTGCAGAGTCAGTGGCTATGTGAGGCCCACTTGCTATGTGAGGCCCACTTGCTATGTGAGGCCCACTTTATCAGTTGTGAGAGAAAACGAGCCAAACATATCAATAAAACTATCGAAGTCATCTGCCCAACTAATGCGCACAGCTTATAATACAATACGGAAGAGGAACAAAAGTGAGGTGACATCATTCCTTCTGTCATATTTTTTCTGGAAATTGAATCGCGCCAAGAAGTTGCAGGTGATGTTTAGTTTTTTTTTCAGGATTCGATGCACATGGCTCTTCCGCTGCGGTTTGGATTTCTCCTGACCTTGTCAATTACTCTAGCCACCAGCAGACACTTGACCAGGTGCGCTCACGATCATCTGAGAGCTGTAGATCTATGTCGCCCGCACTAGTATTAGGAATCGCCTCAAACAATTCACCCTGCAAGATTTGAATGAGCGCGCTAATTTCTACCACTGAATCCATGGAGGCAGAGGTGAAGAGCGCCGATTCAACTGCGTACTAGAGAAGGATAATTATTTTTTCTTTGGGGCTTTGACAAGATCTGGGTCATCCGCTGTCGGGTCGTGAGAGATGCTCGGATGGTGGATCAAGTCATCTGCCTAAATCGTTCGGCACACGCAGGGTGTCTGTAGCGGACTCGGGCTTAAGGAAATAAGGGTTCTAATGACAAAACAATATAAATTACCTAATTCTATGACTGAAACTAAAGTTTTCTTACCAAAAGTAAATAGTTTTAACTAGCTATGGACCGTAAGGACGAGCAGCCTCGTACATAGCAACAGCTTCCTGATATGAGACTGAAACTTCCATAATGGGTTCTTCTACTAAACTTTCAGGTAAGCTAGAGGGTTCTGGTCTGTCTAGAGTTGGCGGAACATTTCCAATATTTTCAATATTTTCAATAGTACTGTGCTCAGACTCATGAACTAACTTAGAAGACATCAAGGAAAGTAATGGAAAAACTAATGAAACAATATGATGCTAAACTGTTTGAATGAATTAATTGATATGCTAATGGTTCTTGATGAAAGTAATGGGAAAGAATATTGTTGCAAAACTGCCTAAATAAATTAATTGATAAGCTAATGGTTCGAATCAATAAATCTAATACAACTGGGAGGCCTAAACAATTGGATAAATGTCTAGTCAATTGGATAGTTGACTAAATGAGAAATAAGATTTAAATGGATCTTTAGGCTGCCACTTCACTTCAATTGTCTTCACTTCACTTTAATTGATTGTAATCTTCAATGTTTCTGCAAAAAACATTAGGTTCACTGCACTTCATTTGCTCTTCAATTGCTCATTAATCTTCAATGCTTCTCGACACTGCAAAAAACATTAGGTTATTAGTAATATTACAAAAAAATCAATAAAACATAAAAGACATACTTCACATACATTAAAGCATACTCATGCTCATGGATTCTAACATACATTCTTGCACATGCTAACATTTAGCTTAGACATACTAACATGTTGATATGATGCAAATATAAACACATTTATGCTTATGCTTAAAAGAACCCATGTACTTACATCCAAACACACATTCTCATTCTAGCATATGCTAACGCATTGCTCAAACATACCCTTTAACATACACTATCATGCATACACATATGCCCATGCATTAAAATCATATCCTAATTCATTTGTGTGCCTCCATGATCACACTCAACTATATATGCAAACATACTTTAATGCATCCTAGCGCATCCAATCTTTAGTTCCTATATGTAAACACAGTCACAATCCTAACTTAAAACAATATACAGACATACACACATCCTCACATGAATATGCACATACTTCACATGTATGCTCATACATACTAACATTTGCTAATTCATGCATGTGCTTTGAATACACACATCCTACTTATACTAACCTACATTCTAACCATTTAAATAATAAACTATTAATCTTGCTCATTATTTCATCCATTCATACCCATGCTAATGTATCTCATGTATATGCAACCAATTCATGCTAAAGTAATCACTTGTGTAATTAACATTATCTATATAAATTAAACCAAACTATATCTAACAATACATCAAATTATCTCTAAATCTATTTAAGTAATACTATCAATACATTATATATTTAATTAGATTTAATGATTTCTTAATTGCAATAATACAATAATGAACGAATTATAGCTAATTAAGATTAACCTAATCATTTCTTTATCTTTCTTTTTCTATCTCTCTCTCTCTCTCTCTCTCTCTCTCTCTCTCTCTCTCCTTCTCTCTCTCTCTCTCTCTCTCTCTCTCTCTCTCTCTCTCTCTCTCTCTCTCTCTCTCTCTCTCTCTCTCTCTCTCTCTCTCTCTCCTTCTCTTTCCTCTCTCTCTCTCCTTCTCTTTCCTCTCTCTCTCTCTCCTTCTCTGTCTGCGCGCTGCCGCGCTCAGACAGAGGAGGGGAGGGAGAGTGTTTCTCTCTCTCTCTCTCTCTCTCTCTCTCTCTCTCTCTCTCTCTCTCTCTCTCTCTCTCTCTCTCTCTCTCTCTCTCTCTCTCTCTCTCTCTCTCTCTCCTTCTCTTTCCTCTCTCTCTCTCCTTCTCTGTCTGCGCGCTGCCACGCTCAGACAGAGGAGGGGAGGGAGAGTGTTTCTCTCTCTCTCTCTCTCTCTCTCTCTCTCTCTCTCTCTCTCTCTCTCTCTCTCTCTCTCTCTCTCTCTCTCTCTCTCTCTCTCTCTCTCTCTCTCTCTCTCTCTCTCTCCTTCTCTTTCCTCTCTCTCTCTCCTTCTCTGTCTGCGCGCTGCCGCGCCCAGACAGAGGAGGGGAGGGAGAGTGTTTCTCTCTCTCTCTCTCTCTCTCTCTCTCTCTCTCCTTCTCTTTTTCTCTCTCTCTCTATCTCTCTCTCTCTCTCTCTCTCTCTCTCTCTCTCTCTCTCTCTCTCTCTATTTCTCTCTCTCTACGCGCGCTGCGTGCTACAGACAGAGGAGAGAGGGGGGGGAAACTCACTCACACACACACATCACACATAACACATACACACATAACACACACACATCACATACACACACATACATCACATACACACGCATACATCACACATACACATATGTCACATACACACACTTCACACACACACATACATCACATACACACATACACACATCACACACACATATATACTTCACACACACACACATACATACACACATCACATCACATAACACATACACGCACATACACATAACACATTCACACATAACACAAACACGCACATACACATAACACATTCACACATAACACATACACGCACATACACACACACTACTGCAGGGACTCAGACCAAGCCACGGAATAGGCATGGTCATGCTTTCGGCCGGACAATCATTCATGCAGCAGCATGGGGCATATCAAGATCATCGTACACAGCAGGACATGACGGCTCAATATCCCGAGCACGAGGAGGGTCTAATGAGAAAGAAGGAAAAACAGAAGAAAGTAAAGAGCAGGAGACAGTACCTGCAAAAAACATTAGGAGAAACTTGAGCTCAACACACATTTAAATACATACACAAGTCCTTCCTAATCCACTCTTTTGGTTTTAACTTTTAATCTACGAGCACACTTTAATCTCCTTACTTTCACCACACTTTAAATTGACTTTATTTACACAACTCACTTACTCCATTCTTTTAACCATTTTCATATACACCATTCATTTAAAGTTTCTCTTTAACTTCCTTTACTTGCATCATTTATCCAACCACTCTTTCAATCACTTTAGTTACACATCTTCTATAAACCATTCTTTTTCCTAGTACTCATATAGACCACTAATTATTTATCCATTTAATTTACCATTTTTAATTTAATTAGCCTATATTTCTTATTTTAAATAAATCATTTAATTCAATCTTAGTTTAAGGGTTTAATTAATTAAAACCTTAGTATTTAAAAGTATACACACTATTAAATTAACAAATTAAACCATAAATTAAATTTGTAGGTTAACCAATGTTAAATTATAGATTAATTTCATTTATTAATTGTTTCAACCCTTCAAACTAAGGCTAATCTTCATTCTTGCACACTAAACCCCTTAAAACCCTTTTGGAATCCTATCATTAGCTCATTAACATTTAAATAAACCCTATCATTAACCCTTTGGAACATAAATAAACTCTAACATGAACCTATTAGAACCTTTTGAGACCCTTTAAATGAACCCTATTGTTATAAATTATATGAAGTAGAGTTATATACCCATGTTTCTAGCATGTATAAATATAAATACTTAATTAAGTACTTAGGGTAAACCGTAATATGAACATATGTCCTGCTTCATCCTTCATACCTGATAACATTTTCAAAATAGTTAATCCAATTAGCACAACTGATCAACAGTGATATAAAAGAGGTTTAGAATTCACCAATAAATATTTTAATTTTTCGGGCCATCAATTGGAAGATGCAAATCTTCCCAACACCGCTTCTCTGTAAATGCTTGGAATGCCCTCACAGCCACTCTCAGAGGAGAATATTGCGCTCATAGGTGGTCGAACTCTCTCTTCCATGTTGCAGTGCGCAGCTCTCTGTTTTTGTCTGTGCATTCTCTCGTGATACAGAGAGTTATGGGAGAACTCACTTTCTCTTAGCTGATATGAATTGTTATCTCTCTCTTCCATGTTGCAGTGTGTAGCTCTCTGCTTTTTTGTCTATCTCTCTCCAAAGAGGCAACAGAACTGTTGGGCCATTGCGCCTGTGATGTAGTAGCCACCGTTTTACTGTACATTGGTGCACAGTTCCCTTCTTCGTGCAAAAAGCGGTGATTTCTTTCTCTTGCTGAAGATGAACTTCTCTCGATCTTCCTCCTCGGCAAGATATTTCTCATGCTTTCATACCATGAGTGCTACTGATGGCGGCCCACGACGGCACTCATTCAGCAGCATGTCAATGTAGAACTGGCTCTTGCCAATGTCACTACCATAAGCATTAATGCAATCTTGGAAAACCTTGGGTTGATTTGCACATGCATCAGCACCACTGACTATGGTCAAACTGGGAGCACCAGCTACTGAGGTTGCAAGAGCTTCGGTAGTGACATGCTCATGTGTGACAGTCCGAGGACCCATTATTCCATCTATAGTTCTGTGTGCAATTGCACTTCCAGTTCCAAAAGCCATACCTTGGGCAATAGTAGCCCCAAGACCACCAAGCAAGGAGCCATCCCCTCGTTGTACTTGGGCATGTCGAGGTCCATGAGATGGAGCAGTTGTTGGTGGGGGTGCACTTCGGGGAGGAGCACTTCTCACTGGTCGAGGAGCAGAACGTCCTCCACTGCTTCGATGAGGCATGTTGATTGAGCAAAAACAGCAGACCTTCGTTCACCCCTATATCGAACGCAGTAATAGTACTCCCTGTACACACGAGACTCATGTCTTGTGTTTTGAAGCGCCATAGATGTTGTTCTCTCACTTCACACTCCTTGAGAACTCTTCATCTCTATAGTGCTCTCTATAGTACTGCAACGATCCATTCCTTCGCTTTTGCTGCATCTCTACAACTTTGCTATTTCTAGCAATTCACAGGACTTCCATCTTGCGTGATGCTGCTGTAGAGTCTGCTTTAGCTTTCTAGCTGAAATCATCTCCGACGACAGCTCCAAAGCTTTAATGGAACCTATCAAGTGCTTATAAGCACTGTTTATTGCACTTTCTAGTGCTCAAAGCACTCGACTAAGCACTATTTATTACACATTCTAGTGCTCAAAGCACTTTATTGGATAAATGAGATACTCAAAGATGCAATAATAACAGAATGAGGCAACTTTCAACTAAAAAAAATAAAACAACTATGATGATGAGTAGGAAAGGTAATGAAAGGACGCTAATCATGTTGAAAGGGAAACATGAAAATAGTTCTTAAAAGCACTTGTAAAGGTGTCATATGGGAGGGAGGGAGGGATTAACAATGAAATACATACTAATGAAGAATAACAAAGACAAATCAAAAGGAAATGTTATCAAAACAATACCTATGCTCTGATACCATGTTGAAATGAAAAAGGACTACTCCTACTCTACTCACATTCACAAATCTAACAAGCTAAGGAGGAAGGAACAAAAGATAACAAAACATGATGAATGAATTAAAATAGAGATGGAAATGGCTTACATGAGATGCTCTATGAGCGTGGAGCCTCCATGAGGAGAGGAAGCACACTCTTGGCAATCAGCTAGAGTGGAATGGCTTGTGAGGAGTGAATGAGAGGCCTTGCTTATATGGAGTTTGGGAGAATTGCCTTGCATGTGGGATAAGTGAGCTTGCATGAGAATGAAACTAGGTTTGGGCAAAAGGGTGGAGCATGGAACTCTCAACACCGGGTAGTACGGAGCAGCCCTGACTGGGAGGTCCAAGGGGGCCACTAGGAGGGCCCATTGGCTAGGGGGTCCCAGGGGGCCAACGGTCCCCTGGTGGGGTTCGAAGGCAGCACCCCGAACATGATGATAAAGGGAATATTCCATGGAATATTCCCTATCAAAGCCAGAAAACATTTATATTTGTTAGGTCGGTTGAATCGACCTAAGTTGTGTATGGAAACTACGGGAGCGATGACCGCCCTCGCTCTATCACCCATGTATAGCCGGCCACAAAAGGCCACCCATTATCCTTTATATACATGACCTCTACACTACTTCAGATATCTAATGGAGCCCGCATACCTCTACCTTATATCTCCCTATCTAGAGTTGTCTAGATCACCATTTAAGCTCTACCTTGATAGGGCACAGATGGACAATGCCATCATCTTTGTACTTCTTGTTAGTAGAAAATTATTGAGATTCTACTATATCTGTTATCTTCTCTGCTACTGCTCCTATGTTATATTGCGTAACTATTGTCTTACAACAAAATCATTTGAGATTCATCATAATCAAGGTCATTATTCACATTTGGCATTCTTCCCATGTTTTACTTTCAAATCTACAAAACAAAAACACTAATTTTACCTTAGAAGAATCCACATTATCTAATTCACAGAAATCAAATCATTCAAATGATGCCACATAATTCAAATCAATCCACATTATTTAATCCACATAAATCAAATGATACCAATTCATTAATCAACATAATTTAAACAAATCTACATCATTTAATCAACCTAATTCAAATGATACCAGTTCATTTAATTCACATAGTTCAAATGATACCACATCATTTAATCCACATAATTCAAATGAATCCACATAATTCAAATGATACCGCTTCATTTAATTCACAAAATTCAAATGATTCCACATTATTTAATCCACATAATTCAAATGACACAAGTTCATTTAACCCACATAATTCAAATCATGCAACTTCATTTAATCCACAACTCAAATGAATCCACATATTACAAATGAATCCACATCATTTAATGCACATAGTTCAGATGATACCAATTCATTTAATCCACATAATTCAAATCAATCCACATCATTTAATCCACATATTACAAATGAATCCACATTATTGAATCCACATAATTCAAATGGTACCACTTCATTTAATCCACTTAACTCAAATGATACCGCTTCATTTAATCCACATAGTTCAAATGAATCCACAACATTTACTCTACTTAATTCAAATGAATCTATATCATTTAATTCACATAGTTCAAGTTAATACAAATCGTTTTCAATATGGTGTTAATTATCCATTTGTAATGGATATCTTTAAACCATACTAAGCTATATTTGAGAATACTCTAAGTACTTCATGTGCATCTACTCTTTCTAATACATCTCTATCACAAGCTAGTTCTAGAGCATATTTGAACTTATAAATCCTATTTCTATTAATGGGATAACTATTTAAATCTATGTATTTCAAAAGTTGCAATAGGAGTATCAAAATCACGAAAGTTTCTTGACTTTTATTAAAACATGGAGAGCTACTAGATATATATTTGGGTGCAATATACTAGTACTTTTGAATCCACTTGTTTCTAGTCAATATTTCCAAATCACGTAGCTTTGAATTTTTTTTTTTGGTAAATACATTGCTCTACCAAAATCACATAATGTGATATTAGCATGCTCAGCTTAAAAATGCAGTAGAATGTTGCCTATATGGAGATTGTTGTGGAAAATATTACAAGTGTGTAAAATTGATACTGTTTGCAACAATCCATTAATCAGCTTCCAAATGTTTGTCTTCACAGTTGCTATGTCTCCTTCTGTGTCTTTAATACCTATGCTTTGTGGTATATCTAAGTACTCTTTTTTCATTTTCTCCAACCACATGTCTAATGTACCACCAGTCCACAATTTAAAAATGAGACACAGGCTTTTGCTATAATGCCTAGCTAATCCAAGTGGGCTGATAATTTCATTGTACATAATAGATAAAATTGTGGCTTCATTCATGGTTTGTTCTCTCGTGTGTGTATCTCATCACCATGTAATTTGAATAACTTTGCGGCAAAGATTTTGTTGATGAATCATGGGTGGGTTATTTTTGTTGATATATTTATGTAGTGATGTGTGTGAACACACTAGGACCGTCGGGGTAGTTTTTCCCTTGTTATGAGGTTTTTTTTCCCCGGCTTGTATATATGCCGATTGCCCTAACATGCTACTTATCTTTGTACATTCTCTAGTAATACATTCAGTATTGTGTGTTGTGCTCCAAGCTTCTTCTCCTTTCTTGTGATGTTCCTGTGCTTCCAAAGACGTCTATCTCCAACAATTGGTATCAGAGAAGGTCATCGCTTCATCCAGGGCACCATCGATACTCCTCGAGTTGCAGTCTTAGAATTGCATGAGTTTTGGTGAGCATACTCAGCGTGTTTTCGAGATCAAAATAGCTTCGCTGTCTAGTGTCGAAATCGTGATCTAAGCTTGCTTCCGCCTTCAAATGCACTATTGTAGCGCTTGTGTAGGCTATTTCTTTTTTTTATGCCAAAGGTATATACCAGTTTTTGTTCGCCAGTATAAGCATCTCGAAGTCTGCTAAAGGTCTAGCAGAATTTGTCTGGGCAGTTCTCTTCAACTTTTTGAGATACAGTCAATTTTCTGCATCAAGGTATTTTAGTCACCAGCCAGGCTGAAAGTAGTGATGTATGCCATATGTTGGCTGTTGAGGATAAATTGGATGGTACCAACTACCCGTTATGGGCTTATATGATGCGACATGTTTTGGTTGCAAAAGGACTGTGGAACATTGTGCACGGTGTCAAAAAATGTCCTATCACACCTACAACTGTTACAACTCCAAGTACTAAAGCTTATGCAAAAGTTGTTGAAGATGGTGATATTCTGCATATTCCTGTTCGTCTTGCGGTTTCTACTGCACCTACTATAGAGCAGATTCGTTGGGATGGTAGAGATGCCCAGGCACATGCATTGATAGCTTTGTCTATCAAACCTGCTATTATTCCTCACATTCGCTCTTGCAGAACAACTAAGGATGCTTGGGATACACTTACCACATTGTACCAAGCTAGGAATGAGGCTCGTGTTGCTTACCTCCAAAAACAGTTGGAGAGTGAGCACATGAATGAAGATGATTCTATGGAAAATTTCCTAACAAAGATCAAAGACTTGAAGGAACAGTTGATTTTTGCTAATGAGGTTATACCAGATAGCTCACTTGTGCAGACCGTTCTGAATGGTCTTCCACATTCATATTAGAGTTTTGCTTCTACTCTTCGGTTGATGATGAAAGGCAATCCAAATGCATTATCATTTGAGGAGTTAGTCTCTATTATATTGCAAGAAGATCAGACCAGGTAGAACAGGTCCATTATGCGAGTTGCAGATCAAGCTTTCCTAGCTAGTCAGAAGGTCAAAGGAAAATGGAGCTCTTCAACTAGTAAGCAAAAATCTGCTAATTCGGCAAAGAAGAAAGAGGCTGGAATGGTTGTTGCAGAGGCCTCTACACCAAAAAATAGGGTCTACTAATCTTGTGTAGGAAGAAGAATGGGAATTTACTACTATCTGTAGTTTTGATCCATCTTCTCATGAGCAGTGCATGTCTGTAGTAGACTCAGATGTTTGGTATTTTGACAGTGGGGCGACCAAACATATTACCTCGCAGCGAAGTTTCTTCTCTTCACTGGAGCTTGCCCCTACCGGGAATACTGTCACATGTGCCAACAACTCCTCTTATCCTGTTATGGGAGTTGGTAAGATCATTTTGACTACTGCTGATGGTAGTTCTTTCACTTTGTCAGATGCTTTATTTATGCCAAGGATCAAGAAGAACGTGTTATTAGTTTTTGCATTATCCAAGATTGGCTTGGTTGTGAAATTTGTTGATGACAACTGTAAAGTTCATGATCTGTCAAATGGCGATGTGATTATTGCTTCTGGAATTTTATATCGTGGGTTGTATAATCTCATAGACTATGAAAGATCTATAAATGATTTGGCATGTGCAGTAAATGATTCTCAGGCTATGTCAGATGCAAAGCTTTGGCATGCACGCTTTGGTCATCTGAATTTTGCTAGTTTGCTATGCCTGCACAAATTGGAAATGATGTCCTCTTTGCCCAAACTTGAGGCACCTCGAAAACATGTTTGTGAAGGGTGTATTTTGGGAAAAATGCAGCGTTCTTCCTTTCCAAAAGATGGTTCAGTTCGGGCTACTCAGAAATTGCAGCTTGTACGTAGTGATGTTTGTGGTCCTATGCAGACACCTTCTTTTAGGAATTACTTTACTTCATGACTTCCATTGATGATTTTTCCAGGCATGCATGGGTATATCCATTCAAGGCAAAGTCCGATGTGTTCATGTGTTTCAAATAGTTTTTGGTTTTGGCTAAAAATATGTCAGCATGTAAAATGGGCAGTCTCCGTTCAGATCGAGGGGGGGAATATATGTCTTCTGATTTTAATGCATTTTTGGTTGAACATGGGATAAAACACGAGTGTACAGTGCCATATACACCTAAATAGAATGGAGTTGCTGAATGAAAGAATAGGTCTCTCATGGAGATGGCGAGGTGTATGGTCAAAAATCAGGCTTTACCACATAGTTTCTGGCTTGAGGCTGTCATGTGTGCAGCATATCTACTTAACAGGTGTCCCACTAAAGCGCTACAGTCTATCACTCCATATGAGGCTTGGCATGATCGCAACCCATTTGTTGCTCATCTATGTGTTTTTGGTTGCTTGGCATATGCATTAGTGCCCGAACAACATCACAAAAAATTGGATCATAAAGCAACAAAATGTATTCTTGTTGGGTATAGTTCTCAAAGTAAAGGCTATCATCTGTATCATCCACAGAATAAATGCATTCTGGTTAGCCGTGATGTTGTTTTTGTGGAGGATGCTATTGAGCCATTTCTTTCATGTACTAAGGCGACATCTCAGTTAGCTCGAAAGACATGTATGATACTTTGCTGCCTCTTTTTACAGGTGGACAGTCTAGTGCTGGTCCTAATGAGGCAACTTCTCAGCCTTTGTAGGTTTCATGTGATGATGTAGATCATTCCATTTCTGATGCACATCTACATGATGCACTTATTGATGAGAGAGCTGATATTGAGCAGCCAAGAACTATGCCAAAATGGCTGGTGCAGACCTTGCGTGATAGCAAATTAGATGCAGCTCTGTCATATCATACTCGATCAGGCTCTCATAGTGCCTCTTTTGCATCATATTTCTATGCTATGGCTGCATCTAGTCTCTATGATGAGACTGAGCCTGTTTCGTTTGATCAAGCACAAAATTCAAAAAATTGGATGGCTGCTATGCAATCTGAATATGATGCAATAATGAATAATGCTACTTGATCTTTATGTGACTTGCCTCCTTGCAAGAAGGCCATTGGCACTAAGTGGGTATACAAGCTAAAGAGTAAACTTGATGGTATAGTTGACAGGTTTAAGGCTAGGCTTGTTGCAAAGGGTTATGCACAGGAAAGAGGCATTGATTTTGATGAGACCTTTAAACCTACATGTCGTATGACTACTGTTCGGAGCATCTGTGCACTTGCAGCCCATCATGGTTGGAATGTACATCAGTTGGACATTAAAACTGCATTTCTGAATGGTGACTTGCATGAACAAGTGTATTTTCTTCAGCCCCATGGCTTTGTGCAGAAAGGGCATGAGAACCACGTGTGCAGGTTAAAGAAGGCATTATATGGTTTAAAGCAAGCACCACGTGCTTGGTATGAAAAGATTAATGCCTATTTGATTGCACATAGTTTTGAGAACAGTCCAACTGAAAGCACCTTATATGTTAAGAGTGCTAATGATGTGCTTCTGATCATTGTTGTCTATGTTGATGACATGCTACTAACTGGTCTTATTGAGAAGCATCTTGCTGATTTTAAGGCTGATTTGCATGCCTCATTTGAGATGTCTAATTTGGGGCATTTGCATCACTATTTGGGCATTCAGTTTATGCAAGTTGACGGTGGAATGGCTTTGTGTCAAACAAAATATATTGAAACATTATTGCAGCATTTTGGCCTTGAAGACTGTAAGCCTATTGCCACTCATATGGAGACAAGTTTACGATTGAGTCTTCATAATGCTGGAGATGCATTTGATGTTGTTCTCTATCAGTAGGCTGTTGGATGCTTGATTTACTTATGCATTACTCGGCCAGATATTCAGTTTGTTGTCTCACAGATGAGCAAGTTTATGCATTGCCCAGGAGTCAAGCATTGGCAGGCCGTTAAGCGCATCTTTCGCTATTTGAGTGGTACTCAGCTACTTGGGTTGTTTTATCCCAAGGGGGGATCACTACCGCTAGATTTGCATGCTTTTTTTGACACTCATTGGGTTCGTTGCTATGACACGTGTGTGTCCACTAGTGACCTTTGCTTCATGCTTGGTATCTCATGTATATCTTAGTTGAGCAAGAAGCAGCCTACTATGGCCACTTCCAGTTGCGAGGCTGAGTATAGGGCAGCTTTCACAGTGACTGTTGAGTGTGTGTGGCTCAGACACCTTATGGCTGATTCGGGTGTTGGTCAGACTTCTACCACCACTATCTTCAGTGATAGTCAGAGCGCATTGAAAGTTGCGAGGAACCCTGTGTTCCATGCTCGCATTAAGCACATTGAGGTGCATGATCACTATGTCAGGGAGAGGTTCTCTGTTGGGGAGATCAACTTGGCATATGTGCCCATGCAGGAGAACATTGCTGACCTTTTCACAAAGGCTCTACCTAGGGAGAAGTTTCAAGCTTTCCGCAAAGCTTTGGGCTTACTTCCTTTTGTGGAGTTATTTCCACATAGCTTGACACTTCCTTATACATGAGTGTCAGCTCCTTGTTCACCACATCACTCACAAGGGGGATTTGTTGATATATTTAGGTAGTGATGTGTGTGAACACACTAGCATCGCCGGGGCACTTATTTCCCTCTTTAGGAGGTTTTTTTCCCCTAGCTTGTATATACACCGATTGCCCTAATGGGCTACTTATCTTTGTACATTCTCTAGTAATACATTCAGTATTGTGTGTTGTGTTCCAAGCTTCTTCTCCTTGTGTTATTTGCGTGCTTCTTGAGACATCTATCTCCAACAATTTTGACTTTATGGATCATTCCATATTGTCCTTCCCCCATGGGAGTTGCATCGTTGAAATGAATAGATGAATATGGAAGCAAAAAAAGATTATTCCATGGTTCATCTCCCATATTCACATGTATATCTCTTGTATTTGGATCTACTATTGGTTTCTATCCCTGTTTAGTCATGTTGGGTCTAACTCGCTTTCCTCTCTTCATTGTCTAGTAATGTAAATCAATAAATTTGATTTTGTAAATGAATCCAAGCATTGTGGTGGTATCCAATGAGGATGACTCTACTACTTTGATGATTTGTCCAAAGATACGAGTGAGCTCTTTGGACATTTTCTTATCTAACACTTGTGGTCCTCTTGATGCACTGCCAAATTTATCTACAATATTGATATATGATGTTCTAGATAGTTGTCCAATGAAATCTTTGTAATTGGATATGTCCATTGGTAGAGTTATTTGATTTTCTCTCATTCCATACATGTATGAGCACACAAAATCTTTCACAAACTTTCACTCATGCTTCTTTATTTTACCTACCTTCTCTGCAAATAATAAAAAATAGAAATGATAGAAATATCAGATAGTTAGATAATTAGATTTATAATTAAATAGAAAGTACAATTATCATCCTGAAGTGAATCTATGTAATTATTAACAATGTAAGAGTCAAAGAGTCAAACATTCATAATAGTTCATACACATTCACTATACTATGTATAAGTCTTGTCACATGAGTGTATATAACTATTGTGATAGTAAGAGTCAAAGAATCAAACAATCACAATAGTTTCTATACACCTTATGACCTACACTGTAATTATGCTCATAGGAATCTAAGTGACTATTACGAGAGTAAGAGTCAAAGAGTCCAACAATCACAATAATCCCTATACACTCCCTATATTATTGAGAGAGTAGGAATCAAGGTGGGGATTCAAACAATCTCGATAGATCTATTGCTCAGTCCTATACACGGTGAGAGTAAGAATGCATGTAGCGAATCAGACAATCACAGTTGTGCTTTATCTTAAATTTTATTCATCAACCTATACAAGTAAGAAACACTTTTGCAACTCAAACATGTACACTATTGATGAATAAAAGAACATAAAACTAATTATATAAATAGAAATCATACATATGTAAGAGACACTTATGCGAATTATACAATATGCATGACACAATGAAATAGACAAGAAATAAAAAATAGATCAATACCTGAATGGTATGGTGAGGAAAGGGCTCTATGAATGGTATTGTAGTAGTATAGATCTATGAACTTGTGAACAAGCATGTGGAGAATGAGCTTTTTGATCGAATGATATATATATATATATATATATTCCAAGAAGACGTTTGGCAAAACTCTTCTAGTACTATGAGATATAGCTACTTCTTTGTATGTTCTTCTATCCCGAAACCTACTAGGAAAACTAGGCTATCGTGTGTGACTCAGTTGATAGGTCTAAAGGTTTCCAAATCTAGTAATTGATAGCTCATTGGAAAGCTCTTACTGTTTAGTTTCTGTGACTAAAAGGGTTGTTGGATTGGATTCAAGAATTAGGAGATATACGAATTTTGGTGAGTACTAGTTTGAGGGCAGATAGGTCTTGGGAAGGGTCCAAGCTTCTTGTTGTGCATTTGGAGGAGAAATCTTCCGACGGTGGTATCAGATCTCCTTGTTGACATCAAGGAGAGTACAAAGAAGGAGGCAAAACCAAGGAATCAACCATTGAAGCCTTTTCAAAGCTTGAAGGAGGTTGCAAACTTGGAACCAAGGGGGAGCTTCATCGAGAAAGTGCTTCATCACACAAAGGGACTTCACTTTAAACAAAGGAGGTAACTCGAATTTCAAGAGCACATAGCACGAGATGAATCTCTTTGGAGACATATCCTATAAGCATGCCGACCTAGGCATTCATAACAGAGGCCCTCGCAGCGAGCCTTTTCTTTCTGTTGCATATAAATTGCAATTGCCAGATAATTGCAAAGTTCACCCTATTTTCCATGTTAGCAAGTTGAGACCATAAATTTCTCAAGATGAGAATTGTGTAGATGGTTTAGTTGCTTTAGAAAATAGAGCATCTTAGCCAGATGTTCCATTTTAGGTTCTTGATAAGAGGGACTGAAAGTTAAGGAATCGATCCATACCAGCGTATTTAGTAGCATGGACTAGCCATCCACTCACGGATGCTACTTGGGAATTAGAAGCTCTGATTCGCAAACACTTTCCTTCCTTGGTCACTAAGGACAGTGATCTCTAGAAGGGGGAGACAATGTTAGATTTCTTTAAACCTCCATGGTCTACCATTGGTGTACCTGCATTTGGTCGAGGACCCTAGCTGGGTCAAGGACTAGAGTTCGGGGGAGCCAAGGCTCTAGCATAGATCTTCGAGGTTATTCCATCTCTTCAGAGTGGCCATATGAGGAGTGTTTGGACCTTAGAGAAGATTCTAGATGTGCTAAGGGCAAGGGCTATTTAAGGTTGGGAGGAGAGTGGCAGGTAGCTAATTGGGATCTTTCAGACTGAGTAAGCTATGGTGTGAGCCACTCAACTTCTACAAATGATCAAGGAGAGAGCTCTAAAAATGAGGCCACATAGCGGCGAGATTTAGAAAGAATTTTTATAGGATTTTTCTTCTAAGTTTGAATTTGAACTCAAACTTGGCTTCAACTAAAAGTGATTCCAAAAATTTAGGAGTTATTCTGTCATTTGAAACTCGTAACTAATATTCTTCCTAACTTCAGGAGATTCAAGCCTTTACAAGATTCTTCCAAGGTTTAGTCTTTTACAATGGTAAATGACCAAGTGATTACAAGCTAATGTTCACATGCAACATCTAGTGATAGTTGCACACATTTTCTTCCATGCTAAGCCAAATGTGTAGGCTTGATCATTTGTACCAACAACTCCTCCTCAAGCCAAGCATCTTCGCTTGCATTGCTTCATCAATCTTCTTGTATATCTTGCAATCCAATCATGGTTTTAAACATACAAAGCTTAGTACCATCAAGTGCTTTGGTTAACAAATCAACACACCACATATTTGTAGATACATATGCTAGTTGAATCTCTTTGCTCAATAGTTTCTCTCTAACATAGTGATAGTTCAATTCTATATGCTTGGTTCTTGCATGATAAATAGGATTTGTTGCAAGATGCAAATAACTAGTGTTATCACCAAAGATCATTGGTGAATGAATGTGAAGTCCCAAATCTGTGTAGAGCAATCTAATCCAAATAGATTCTTGTGTAGCATTTGCTAATCCCCTGTATGAACCTCTGCTGAAGATAAAGCAACACTTGGTTGCTTCTTAGAAGACCATGAGATGGGCTTATCACCTGCAAAAGATAAATAGCCAAAAGTACTTCTTCTATCATCCTTACATCCTGCCCAATGTGCATTTGAGTACAACTTTATATCCGAATCTGATGTGTATGGGAACCTTGATTTTGAGTACCTTTGAAGTACTTCAAAATTCTTTTAGCAGCTTCTAAGTGAGGTGCTATAGGTTTATGCATGATTTGGCTCACAACACTTACTCCATAATATATGTCAATCCTTGTTAATGTTGCATAGTTTAGACTTCCAACTATGCTTTGATAACCTGCAATGTCTTCAAGCAAATCACGTTCATGAGCACTCAATTTATGATTTACCTCCATAGGGGTGCTAGCTACTTTTCAATCCTCCAAGTGGAACTTCTTCAACATGTCTTGCACATATTTCCTTTGAGTGATGTAGATTCTAGAGTTAGTGTATCTAACTAAAGTCCAAGAAGGTATTTCCGAAACTTTGGGTCAGTGGTCTTAAACTCCTACATCATCTGGTTTTTCATTTGTTTGATGTCATTGGCATCACTTCCTGTAAGAATAATGTCATAAACATATACACATAAATATATCATTCTAAATTACTCCTCTTAACAAATAGAGAAGAATCTACCTTGCTCATCACGAATCCTTGATCTTGAAGATAGGTTCTTAACCTATGGTTCCATGCCCTAGGTGCCTACTTCAAACCATAAAGAGCTTTCTTCAATTTGCATACATGATTTACCTTGTTTGGGTCTTCACAGGCAGGAGGTTGAGCCATCTAAACCTCCTCTGAAATCCACCCATTCAGAAAAGCATTTTTCACATCTACTTGATACATATTCCAATTTCTAGATGCAGCTACACTTACTAATACTCTGATGGTTGGCATCTTGGCCACAGGTGAAAAGGTTTCTTCATAATCTACTCCTTGGGTTTGTGCAAAACCATTAGCCACAAGTCTAGCTTTATACCTGTTTATGGATCCATCTAAGTTCCTTTTGATTTTGTAAATCACCTAGAATCAATTGGAGTGCTTCTATTTCTTCATCCATAGCATCCTTCGATTCTGCTTTGGTACTTGTTTCTTCATATGAAGAAGGTTCTTCAAGTGATGAATCCTTAGCAAGATAAATAGAGTGCTTAGTGACTAACGAAGTATCATACCCATATCTGATTGGCTTCTTACTCTCTTTTTGTGATCTCGGCTTGGTTGGATGACTCAAGTATGTTCTCCAACCTCTTCATCTTGACCTTGCCTTTTGATTTCCATGCTTTAAATTCTTCCAAGTTGATGGTGTCATCATCATCAGATTTGATGTCTTCAATTGTGCTTGACTCCTCCTTTGTGAGCTTGGTAATTCTTCTTCCAAGTCGTATGGCAATTTGACCTTCTTGCATTCACTTTCAAACCAAGAGTCATTCTCATCAAACACAACATCTCTACTGATCATAAATCCTTTGGTGGATGGATTATAAAACCTGTATCCCTCTTGATTTATATCATACCCTATGAAGGTGCATTTCTCTACCTTAGGGTCTAACTTACCTTTGATTTGAGATGGAACATGCATATAAGCAACACAACCAAATATTCTGCAATGTTCAAGTGATGGTCTCCTACCATGCCATTCCTCATAGGGGGTCATCCCATCAAGGGACTTAGAAGGTAACATGTTAATAAGATAGGTGGCAGTAGACACAACCTCTCCCCACAAATAATTAGGCAACATCTTTTCATTTAGCATAGATCTAGGTGCTTCCACAATCAATCTGTTCCTCCTCTTTGCTACTCCATTTTGCTCAGGAGTATATCTAGTTGTGATTTCTCTCTTGATACCTCTGTCTTGCAAAAATGCATCAAACTCATTGGAGAAGTACTCACGTCCTCCATCTGACCTTATCCTCTTTAAGCTTTTTCCTATTTGATTTTTCGCAAGTGCAAGATACTTCTTAAAACAGATGAATACTTCATCCTTATGTTTCATGAAATACAAGATAGTCCACCTACTAAAATCATCAATAAATGACACATAGTACCTTGAGCCTGAAACTGAAGGGTCCTTGCTTGGTCCCCACACATCTGTGTGGACAAGTTCCAAATACTCCTCATGCATATAGACTTTCTTTGTAAAGGGTAACCTGTGTGATTTACAAAATTGACATGCACCACATTTATAGATCATATCTTGCTTGGATACATCAGGTATCCCAAGTACACATTGATCTCTATATATATGCTTGAATGTTCTCTCACCAATGTGTCCTAATCTTTTGTGCCATATCTCTAACTCAGACAAGGTTTGATCCTTATAGTTATAAAGTGCAATGTTTCTAGTGTCCTCAAGCTCAAATGTAAACAATCTACCTATTTTCTCTCCCTTTGCAATTCTTTTGAATGCATGTTGGGGGTCCTCCACAAAGGCTCCAAATTTATTGAACCTAACCTGCAAACCCTTTTCCACTATCTGTCCAAAACTCATCAAATTCTTTGTGATAGTAAGTACATAAAGAACTCTCCTCAACATATTCCTATTCCCATCATAAGTTTTTACATTTCCTACCTTGACCACTAAATGCTTGGTATCATCACTTGTCTGCACTTGGTGCTTTCCCTTGGGCTCTTCAGGATCATAAAGGAGAGCTACCTTGCCTGCTACATGGTTTAAACAACCTCAGTCAATATAGAAGAGGTGCTCATCATTCATACCTTGTTTTGAAGTCATGTTCATAATGAGAAGAGAATCCTCTTGATCCTCTGTATAGTTGTTGAAATGTTTTCTTGATTTGTATCCTCCTTGATAATTGTTCTTGTATTTGTTGTTGTAGCCATGGTTGTAACCTTGATTATGGTTGAATCTTCCTCTTGATTGTGAGTAGCCACCTCTTTGAAATCCTCTTCCTCTCTGGTTCTTAAAGTTCCTATAGCACTCATCTATTGTGTGATTAGATAGTCCACATATATTGTGTGGGGAAGAGTTGAAAGGTCTCCCCCTACCTTGCTTACCTCTTGTGCCCCTTCCTCTTGAATTCCTACCTCTCCCTGCATAGTTAGCTTGAGAAGTAGCACCTTCATCTTCAACTTTCTTGCTCTTTCCTTTATCCTTAGAATTTCCTTTATCTGTATAGTGGGCAGAAGAATTGTTACCTCTTGATGGTTCACCATTTTTGTTGAGCTTGGCCTCATGTGTGAAGAGTTGCCCCATGAGAGTGGTTAGATCAGGGATTTACATATCCATATAAAGATCCATTGCATTTGTGAAAGATTCCTGCTTATCATCTACCTTGATTCCATTGATTATCTGTCTCACTATTTACTCCTCTTAAATCTCCTCTCCTATGCTTGCCAACTGATCAGCTACATCATTCAGCTTAGTCACATACAATGAAACATTCTTCTTAGGTTGCTTCTTTTGAGTAGTAAACTCCATCAACAATTGATTTTTCCTAGCTCTTGTATTGGAGGGAAAATATGAAGATAGAGTATCCCATGTCTCTTGTGAAGTTTTTCAATTCCTAATATGAGGAAGTAGAAAGTCAGAAATAGAGTTAAGTAGATATGACATGGCTAAAGCATCTTTCTTGCTCCTCTCTTGTAGGTTGAACTTTGCTTCTAAATGTGGGCATCTCCTCATCTCCTGATATGTATCCATAGAGACTTCTTCCTTGTAGATAGGTCTTCATCCTCAAAGACCATGCTAGATAATTGTTCCTATCCAATTTATCAATGAAAGAAGGGAAAGCATCTCCCATTTTACCTCAACTTGCTCTGATACCACCGTTGGAGGAGATGGATGGATAGCTCAAGGAAGTGAGGTGGTACTACTAAAACCTGCTTTGTACCTACCCTAATACACTTCAGAGTTATATGGTAGGCCCTTTTAGCTTGCAAATGACACCAAGAAAGTACCTATGTACTTTGGATGTGATGCTTGAAACAATTGAATCAAAACAAACTACTTCATGAATAGCTAGTGTCACAAAACTTGCAATTTTCGTCCACACACTTGTTGGTTCTTTTGCTCAATGCTCACACTATAGTAACAATTGATGAAATTCCTTTTGATGGAAATACATTATCTTAGATAGCTAATGATTACAAGTGGAATCATCTAAAATGATAAACTATACTCTGAGAAATAAGTTTAGCAATCCAAAGCTTACCCCCAATTTTTTAGGGACTAACTAGTAGATGATGAGTGAGCATTTCGACAATGATTTCTCCAAGATGGCTGAACCAAATGCTTGAGATTTTGACCACATAGAGCAAGCTTCAAGCTGGTTCCAACAAGCCAAAGAATATGAAAAATGGTTGAGTATTCATTGAGATATGACTAGAGAAAGTTGATTGTTCTGAGTAGTCATAACAGAGAAGTAAACAGAGATGTTCAATGAGCTATATATATTATATGACATGATTGTACAAGATCATTGGCATTGTAATGGTGGACTAAGTAAGTTGTGGTGTGAGCCACTAAGCTTCTACAAATGATCAAGGAAAGAGCTCTAAAAATGAGGCCACATAGCCACGAGATTTACAAAGACTCTTTATAGGAGTTTTCTTCTAAGTTTGAATTTGAATTCAAGCTTGACTTCAACTAAAATTGATTAAAAAAATCTAGGAGTTATTCTTGCATTTGAAACTCATAACTAATATTCTTCCTAACTTCACGAGATTCAAGCCTTTACAAGATTCTTCCAAGGTTTAATCTTTTACAATGGTGAATGACCAAGTGATTACAAGCTAATGTTCACATGCAACATCAAGTGATAGTTGCACACATTGTCTTCCATACTAAGCCAAATTTGTAGGCTTGATCGTTTGTACCAATAGTAGTGAATCTTCTATGGTCACGTAAAAGGTTTTGTTCAAAATGATGTGTAGACATATTTTGAACTTGAATTTGATGTTGATATTTACATTTTGATGTTGCAATTTCTTCCACATGATTGGATAGAGTATGCATACTTTGTTTCAAACTTAAAATTTCATAGTTAATAGTTCCTTCTAAAGACCTAAACTCATGATCAATTTGTGTATCTAATGACTTCGTATCTTCTATAAAGTTTGTTATTGCTTTAGTCAATATTGAGAGAAATGAGGTCAATGACTCAAACTTTGAGTCAAAGTTTGTATCCATAGATGAAACTATTTTTTATTCCAAATGATGAACAAGTGTTTCGAAATTAGATTTCATCTTCCTATGCATATGTGAAAGTAAAGAAAATACAAGTATGGATACCTGGAACTACTTTTTCTCCACTTAACAGTCCACGATGAGCCTTATAAGTAATCATCCAACTTTTGGGACTCACCAAATTACCATGGAATGTTTCAAATCAGGTTCAAGTGTGTTTGAAGGTGCTCAATTCAGCGAATCAATTCCAACTATCAGTTCCAAAAGATGGTGCACGTGGGTGCTCAAGCAAGCTCAAGTGATAGATGGAGACCCAAAAAGATTGATTGGATCAAAAGAAAAAATCTATCATATTCTCTTAAACTTTGGGAGAAACAACTCATCATACACTTGTTCAAACATTCAAATAGTCTAATTTCACTTTTCTTCATAGCGTTGAATCATATCAATCTCGCCTTGCAAAATAATGGAATTCAATACTTACTTTCATCCTCAACACTCATTCTTTTTTTACCCTAAAAAAATTCATATACTCAAAATTTAGCAAAGTTTTAAATCGTTGGGCCATGATATCAAGATATTCATGTTCATTTTTCAAATGCAATCGATATTTTCATTCAAGGTATACTTAAAAGATGCGAACATAATCACTTCATGTATGGCATATAATAAACGTCGCAAAAATGTAAAAGATCACTTGATTGCTCGAAAGTATCAGACACACGAGCACTCACTTCAGAGAGGATGATCCAAATCATTAAAGTAAGTCAAGTTTTAAGTCGCATTAACTCATTGTAAATGTATTATAGAGTATGCAACAATCGGAACTCGAACACATGTCGTCTATATGAAAGCACTTTGCTCTATTACTAATGCCAAATCATATCATACACAAAGCTATGAATAGATATGTAATTTTAGCCACGCCTGTTTGGTGAATTTGAAACTAACTCACATGCTTTTATAGATTCAGAGAATGAATTAGAAAAAGAAAAATGAATAGAAAAAAGCTCACGTTTTTTTTTTAATGCAAATACGAAGTTTTGAAATATCCGATGAATTTTGTTATGCATAGTAACCCATGAAAAAGTAGGTAACAAGTTATAACTAATAGCTAATAGCTAACAGGAAATCACTAATAGTTAGCAAGAAGTAGCTGTAAACTAATAGGAATCACTAATAGCTGTGAGAAAATCCACAACATGTAGCTAATTGGAAATCAAATAGCTGACAAGAAGTAGCTAACATGTAGCTAATCAATAAATTACAATTAATAGATAACAGAAAGCAGCTAACGTGTAGCTATTTGATAAGTAGCTAACTATCAAGAAGCTAAATTACGACTCAATAGCTAACAAGTTACAATTAATAACTAATAGGAAATTTTTGATATATTTAGGTAGTGATATGTGTGAACACACTAGGATTGTCGGGGCATTTTTTTCCCTCTTTAGGAGTTTTTTCCCCTGGTGTCGGAAAGAATTTATTACTCTTAAAATTTTACTAAAATTAAAAGATTAATTGATTGGTATAAGTTTGGTTAAATTATGATAATTTTGACTAATGTTTGATTTAAAATGTTTGCAGGACAAGAAGTTTGATGACCAATATGAAGATGGGATGTATTTACCAAGGTGTTTTCTAATGAAGTTATGGGTGTAGCTTAAAAATCAAGGGTTAGTCAAGGGTTTGTTTATGTTTTGGAAGTAAGTCCAAGGCTAATTAAGGGTCACATGTAGGTTTTGATCATGTTTTATAAGTTTCTAGCTTAATTTCAAGGTTAATTAAGGGTTATTTAACAAATCTAGAGTATTATGGAAGGTTAGAGGATTAGTTTATGGGTTACTTGGGATTAATAATCATGGTTTGAAGTTAGTTGAAGGGTAAACCTATGGTTAAGAGATTAATTAAGTACGTTTTAGTCTATAAATGAGTTAATAAATAGGGCAAATATAATAAATGAAATCTTAGCAAAATATTTCAAATAAAAATATGTTAATTATTAATTTTCACTAAGGTTATGGTAACAATTAAGTTTATTGATGAGTTTAAGTTAATTAATTCTAAAGGGTTGCATTTATTCTAAAGTAATTAAATAATAAAAAGGAATTGAGAGGTTGTATTTAAATCTAAAGTCTATGGTCCAGTAAATATTTAATTGAATGCTTTTTTGGTAAAAACAAAAAGAGAATTTTCCACACCTAAAATCTTGTTGAAGTGTTGTTGAGTTAAAGAGGAGTTAATGTAGGCTGCATGGATCAGTTATCTAAGAGAAAATGTGGGCTATGGTGGGCTACTCTCATCTATATAAAGAGGGAGTACGTACTCACAAGCTCATGTGATATTCAGGTATTCTATTTTTCCTTTGCTCTAAACTATAGTCATTTGTGCACACATTTCCATGACTGCCCTCTCGCAGGAGGAGAGAGAAGGCCATCTCTCTTGCTTTTTGTGAATAGATGGATAGGTATGTGCTTGAAGATGAAGGGGTGTTGCAACATCCTTGATCTACACCAGCCAAATGAACTCCAGTAGTATATGGTGGGCCCTTTTAGCTTGCCAATGGATGTATTAGACACCCTATGTACCTTGAAAGATCACTCTCAAAAAGATAGATCAAAACAGATAAGTTGGAGTTAGCTCAGAGGTGAAAAACTTGCTATTTTGGTTCATACACTTGTCCACTGTTTTGCATAATTCTCTGAGCACAACAGCAATTAGTTTAATTCCTCTTGGGGAATTCTAGTTAACTTAAAGAGCTAACTCTCAAGACTAATCGCATCAAAAATAATAAACCACACACTGAGAATGAGTTTTTATTCATCCCGATTTTCAAGGGCTGCTACAGTTTGAGACCAGTGAGCAGAAAAATAAACATAACTCAAAATGTAGGAATTTAATCATTATGAAACTTTGTACAGTTGTACTAGACAGTAAGATAAATCCACCAAGCTTTAAATCATTGAATTTGGATAAGTAACCACTGAGAAATGGCTCTGCCAAGATGAGTAAAAAAATCGGGTACCTAACAGAGAAGTGAAGATGAACAGACACTATTGACTTCAACTGAACATAACTGAAAGTTGCAACATTCAAATGAAATGAACCTTTGTGAGCATATATTAGATTTATAGAGCTAACTTTACCAAGTTAAATCACTAAAAATGATGCACCAAGCTCAGAGAAACAATCTCTGCAGTCTGACTGAGAAAACTGAGAGTAATTGCAGTGAGTAGTACACTTCACAAGAACATGGAAATATGAACTCAAATGATCATGAAAATGAAAGTATATTGCTTGTACAATACAATGGACTTACTGATACATATGTGTGCCTTATAATCACACCTTGATATGGCATAAAGCTCAGCTCTTGGAGGTCTTCACATAAGTCTCTCTAACCACGACTAAAACTGCCATCTATTTATAGTTGAGTTTGGGAGACTAACTTCCCTCAATCACTCTCCAATCAATCAGTGATTGATTTGATTCTCTACCTACCACAAATCATGAATTCCTGGCTCCTCTTTCCCTTTTTGATCAAGTGGACTCAACCACTTAAGATTCTTTCACTTTTACATTAAGTAAACTCTTCAAAAGTTACAAGAGGTAGTTCACAAGTGAACTTTACATAGTCTTCATTTTAAGGCTTCTTCTATGACTTTTTGGGACTCAAGCCAATACTTAGGCTTGTCATAGACTTGCTCCAATAGCTCCCCCTCAAGCCAAGTATGCTTGAGGTCTTCAATCTTCCAAGATTACCTGTAAACCAATCATAGCCTTGAATTTGCAAAGCTTTGTACCATCCAATGCTTTGTTTAGAATATCTGCACATTGTTGATGAGTGGACACATATGATATTTGAATCTCTTTGCTTAGAACCTTCTCTCTTACATAGTGATAATGAACTTCAATATGTTTGAAAAATAGGATTAGCAGCCAAGTGAATAGAACTCATATTGTCACCAAAAATAGTTGGAGTTCCAAACTCCAATCCAAGATCTTTGAATAATTTCTTCATCCACATAGCTTCCTTAGTAGCTATGGCAAGACCTCTGTATTCAGCTTCAGTAGAAGAGAGAGCAACTGTGGGTTGCTTCTTGGATGACCATGAAATAAGCATTGAGCTTGCAAAGGTAAGATAACCTGAAGTGCTCCTTCTATCTTCCTTGGAGCCAGCCCAATCTGCATCAGAAAATAGCTTCAAACCTAAATCAGATACATAAGGATAATAAAGTCCTTCATTTATGGTTCCTTTGAGATACTTGAGAATCCTTTTGGCAGCATCCATATGTGGTTTCCTTAGTGTGTGCATAAATTGACTTAGCACACTCACACTGTAACATATATCTACTCTTGTCAATGTGGCATAGTTGAGACTACCCACTAGACTTTGATATGATGTGATGTCCTCTATGAGTTCACCTTCATGTGAGCTCAATTTGTGATTGACCTCCATTGGAGTACCTGCAATCTTACAATCTTGCATCTTGAATTTTGCCAACATGTCCTTAATGTACTTTCTTGGAGTGAGAAACAAACCATGATCTTTGTAGACAACTTCCAAGCCTAGGAAGTAGGTAAGTGAACCCAAATCACTTATCTTGAACTCTTCTCTCATCTCATCTTTGATCTTCTTCATACCATCTGCATCATTTCTTGTCAATATAATATCATCTACATATACACATAGGTAGATGATCTCAGAATTACTCTTTTTAATAAAGAGTGAAGGATCTGCCTTGCTTGGTTGAAAGCCTTTGTCCTGCAAGAATGAAACAAGCCTAAAATTCCAAGCTCTTTGAGCTTGCTTGAGACCATACAATGCTTTGTTAAGTTTACACACATAATCAGGATAAACTCGATTCTCAAAACCAGGTGGTTGTGCCATGTATACCTCTTTTGTTATCCAACCATTCAAGAATGCATTCTTTACATCTAGTTGAAGTATCTTCCAATTCTTGGAAGAGGCAATACTAACCAAAACCCTAATAGTAGGCATCTTTGCCACAGGAGAGAAGGTCTCCTCATAATCAATTCCCTGAGTTTGTGCACAGCCTTTTGCTACAAGCCTTGCCTTATACCTGTTAATTGAACCATCAGAATTCTTCTTGAGTTTATAGACCCATCTTGAGCCTATTACCTTCATGGATGAAGTCTTGGGCACCAGATCCCAAGTGTTGTTTTCCTCAAGTGCTTCAATCTCTTCCTTCCTTGCATGCTTCCATTCTGTTTTTTCTTTGGCCTCTTCAAATGATGATGGCTCCTCTTGGTTTATGTGATGTGCTATGTAGATAGAATGTTTAGTTACTAATGAGGTGTCAAACCCATACCTTTCTGGTTTTCTCTTTTCCCTCATAGATCTTCTTAGGCCATGATGTGATGATTCTGCCTCATGTCCAAGTTCCTGCAATTTTTCTTTACCTTTAGACTTCCATGCTTTGATCTTTTCCATTTGAGATTCTTCATCATCCTCCGAGGTGTCTTTTTCTTCAATCTTGGTTGTTCTCATCAAAAACTACATCTTTGCTTACCAAGAATCCTTTGTTGGTAGGGTTGTATAACCTGTAGCCCTTTTGATTGTTGTCATATCCAATAAATACACACCTTTCTGCCTTTGGATCCATCTTGCCTCTAACCTGTGAAGGAACATGAGCAAAAGCAATACATCCAAAAATTTTACAACGATCTAAGCTTGGTCTTTTTCAATTCCAAGCCTCATATGGAGTCATCCCATCAAGGGATTTTGAAGGCAACCTGTTAATCAAGTAAGTGGCTGTAGATATAGCCTCAGCCCATAAGTAATTAGGTAAATGCTTTTCAATTAACATAGACCTTGTAGCTTCAACAATTGTCCTATTCCTGCTTTCTGCCACTTCATTTTTCTCAGGAGTGTACCTTGTAGTTACCTCTCTTTTGATTCCTCTTTCTTGAAGAAAAGAATCAAACTCATGGGAGAAGTATTCTCCCCCTCCATCTGACCTTAGCCTTTTTAGTGATTTACCTGTTTGATTCTCCACAAGAGCCAAATATCTTTTGAAACATGAAAAAACTTCATCTTTGTGTTTCACAACGAATAGGATAGTCCATCTGCTGCAATCATCAATAAAGGAGACATAAAACCTTGATCCAGATATTGAAGCTTCCTTGCTAGGTCCCCATACATCTGTATGAACCAACTCCAAGACATCTTCATGCATATAACCTTTCTTCATGAATGGTAACCTGTGAGACTTTCCAAATTGACATGCACTACACTTATAAATCATATGTTGTTTTGACAAGTTAGGGAGTCCAAGTACACTTTGGTCCCTGCAAATTTGCTTTAATGACCTTTCACCAATATGTGCTAACCTTTTGTGCCATACTTCCAATTCTGTGAGTGTCTGACTACCATAATTAAAGAGAGCAATGTTTCTAGTGTCCTGTAACTCAAATGTGAACAATCTACTTGTCTTTTCACCTTTTGCAATTTTTCTGAATCCTTGACTTGGATCTTCAACAAATGCTCCTGCTTTTGTGAACCTGACTTGCAACCCTTTCTCTACTATCTGCCCAACACTTATCAAATTCTTTGTAATGGTAGGGACATAGAGTACCTTATTGAGTAGGTTGATGTTTCCATCAGGTGCTTTGACATTTCCTATTTTCTCCACAGGATGTTTTGTATCATCTCCTGTTTGTACCTCATGCTTATTCCTTGGATCTTCTAAATCTGATAGGAGTGCCACATTTCCTGCCACATGATTTGAACAACCTGAATCTATGTAGAAAACATGCTCATCACATTTACCTTGTGGCATAGCCATGTTCATGATCCATAATGAATCCTCTTTGTTTGAGTCTTGTGTGTAGTTATTGAAGTCTCTCCTTCCTTTGTAGCCTCCTTGATAGTTTGAATGATTGTAGTTGTTGTAGTTGCCATGATAATTGTTGAACCTTCCTCTTGAGTAGCCATAACTCCCTCTATTGTATCCTCTCCCTCTTTGATTCCTGGGATTCCTAAAGCAATTTTTAGTTGTATGATTAGTTAATCCACAAATAGAACATGAGTTGGAGTCTTGGGATCTCCCTTTGCCTTGTCTACCTCCTCTTCCTCTACCTCTGCCATGTCTTCCTCTACCTGCATAGTTAGCTTGATATGTACCTACTTCATCATCCACTTTCTTTGCCTTTCCTTTGTTATCTTTGGACTTGCTTTTATCAGTGTATAAAGCTGAAGATTGATTACCTTTAGAGCTTTCTCCATTTTTGATAAGCTTTGCCTCTTGGGTAAGTAGTTGTCCAATGAGTGTAATGAAATCGGGTACATGCATGTCCATGTACAAATCCATAGTTGTGGTGAATGCTTCCCACTTGACATCTGCCTTCAAGCCATTGATGAACTGCCTTACAATTTGCTCTTCATCTATTACCTCTCCAATGCTTCCCAACTGATCTGCTATGTCCTTGAGCTTTGTGACAAAATCAATCACATTTTGTTTGGGAGCCTTCTTGAGAGTTGTGAAATCAAGCCATAGTTGATGCTTCCTAGCTTTAGTACTTGAAGAAAAGAAAGCTTCAAGTGCATCCCACACTTCCTGAGATGTCTTACAACTTCTAATGTGAGGCAACAAAAAATATGAGATAGAGTTGAGGAGATAAGACCTTGCAAGTGCATCCTTGGAGCACCATGTGCTCAATCTTTCTTGCTCTTCTTGTGTTGGTTGACTTTTGTTCCTAAAACTTGGCATACCTTCATCTCCAGCCACATAACCATATAAAATTCTACCTTGGAGATAAGCTTCCATTCTTAATGACCAAGCTGAGTAGTTACCTCTGTCCAATTTGTCAATTGATGAAGGAAATCCATCTGCCATGTCCAACCTTGCTCTGATACCACTGTGAAGAGATGGATAGGTATGTGCTTGAAGATGAAGAGGTGTTGCAAAATCCTTGATCTACACCAGCCAAATGAACTCCAGGAGTATATGGTGGGCCCTTTTAGCTTGCCAATGGATGTATTAGACACCCTATGTACCTTGAAAGATCACTCTCAAAAAGATAGATCAAAACAGATAAGTTGGAGTTAGCGCAGAGGTCAAAAACTTGCTATTTTGGTTCAAACACCTGTCCACTGTTTTGCGTAATTCTCTAAGCACAACAGCAATTAGTTTAATTTCTCTTGGGGAAGTCTAGTTAACTTAAAGAGCTAACTTTCAAGAGTAATTGAATCAAAAATAATAAACCACACACTGAGAATGAGTTTTAACAAGTGATGACATCATCCCGATTTTCACGGGTTGCTATAGTGTGAGACCAGTGAGCAGAAAAATGAACATAATGCAAACTTTGGGAATCTAATGATTATGAAAATTTGTATGGTTATACTAGACAGTACGACAAATCCAACAAGCTTTAAAGCATTGAATTTGGATAAGTAACCACTGATAAATGGCTCTGACACAATGAGTAAAAAAGTCGGGTACCTGACAGAGAAGTGAAGATGAACAGCCACTATTGACTTCAACTTAACATAATTGAAGATTGCAACATTCAAATGACATGAAACTTTGTGAGCATATAGTAGACTTATAGAGCTAACTTTACCAAGTTAGATCACTGAAAATGATGCACCAAGCTCAGAGAAACAATCTCTGCAATCTGACTGAGAAAACTAAGAGTAATGGTAGTGAGTAGTACACTTCATAGGAACATGGAGATATGAACTCAAATGATCATGAAAATGAAAGTATATTGCTTGTACAATACAATGGACTTACTGATACATATGTGTGCCTTGTAATCACACCTTGATATGGCATAAAGCTCAGCTCTTGGAGGTCTTCACATAGGTCTCTCTTACCACGACTAAAACTGCCATCTATTTATAGTTGAGTTTGGGAGGCTAACTTCCCTCAATCACTCTCCAATCAATCAAAGATTGATTTGATTCTCTACCTACCACAAATCACAAATTCGTGGCTCCTCTTTCCCTTTTTGATCAAGTGGACTCAACCACTTAAGATTCTTTCACTTTTACATTAAGTAAACTCTTCAAAAGTTACAAGAGGTAGTTCACAAATGAACTTTACATAGTCTTCATTTTAAGGCTTCTTCTATGACTTTGTGGGACTCAAGCCAATACTTAGCCTTGTCATAGACTTGTCATAGCCTTGCTCCAACACTTTCATCATTCATTCATTGTAGAGCAAATTTTTTTGCTTTGGAAAAAAAAGTCGAGGTAGAAATGGGATGTTTTTTTCTTTTTTTTTTTCCTTTCCTGTCTTTTCTTTTTCCTAATCCTTCTTTAATGCTTCTTAACTTCTTTTTTTTATTTAATTCTTCTTCCCACTCTTCCCTTTGTCCTTTTCTTTCTCCCTCTCCCTCTCTTTCTCTGTCGGCGGTGCAGCAGCGCTGCGCGCGCAACAGAGACAGAGAGAGAGAGAGAGAGAGAATTTTGACCATAGTTTCTTTGATTTGATTTTATTATTTTAATCTTTCTTTTTTCTTTTCTTAATCTTTTTCCTTCCTTTTTTCCCTCTTCCTGCAGTCGGCGGGGCATCCGAGAGAGAGAGAGAGAGAGAGAGAGAGAGAGTTGAGAGTTTATTTTTTTCTTTCTTTTTTATATAATTTGTTTTATTTTACTTTAATCTCTTCCTCCTTCCCTCCCTCTGCAGCCTGCCGACGACGCATTAGCCACAGAAGAGAGAGAGATAGAGAGAGAGAGAGAATAAGAGAATTTTTTGTTTTTTTTTTTGTTATTTTATATTACGAATCTTATTTCTTTTTAATGTTTATATAATGAGATTTATATGTTTGATTTTAGTAGTTAATATAAATATTATTTATTAATTATATATTCAAATATATATGAAATAACTATTATTTATAAATGTTTATGTTTATATATATATATATATATATATATATATATATATATATATATATATATATATATATATATATATATATATATATATATATATATATATATGTGTGTGTGTGTGTGTGTGTGTGACTGTATATGTATTTATTTATGTATGTGTGTGCATGAATATTTATGTCTTAATATATGCATTTGTTTTGATATAAGTATATATTTAAGTATTTATGTATGTGTGTGTGTTTAATTAATTAGATTGGTTACATATTACATGTATGATTTGTAATCCTAATGCTTTTTGTGTGTTCACAGGTTAGCAAAAAGAAGAAGCAATTTAGCCTTATTCTCTTCCAAAGGATTCATTATTCCTTCCAACTTCTCTTTATCCAAATAATTATCCTATCTATTCTTAGCTTATTCTTTCCTTTTCTTACCCTTAATCCAAGCTTCTTCAACCCTTAGCTTGTTAGAAACTTTTTAGACAATGCATTAGATTGAGTGATGTTTGTGCCCATGTTAGATGTAAGTGCATATACCCATGTTAGATGTAAGTGAAGATACCCATGTTAGATGTTTGTTAGAGATAAGTGCATATACCTATGTTAGATGTTAGTGCATGTTAGGATTGATTGTTAAATGTTAGGTATATTAGTCAAGCTAATGCATGTTAGATGTTAGATATTAGGAAATGCATGTAAATGTTAGATGTATGTTAGTGAATGATATTTATGTAAATTTATGCATAGTTAATGTATGAATATTAGATGATAGTGTTTGCATGTATGTAAACATGTCATGCATGTTTGATTGTTGCATGTTAGTGCATGTATGTTCATGCATGGTCATTAATGCATATGCATGTATGCATATAATTTTGTTGAGCATATCATGTGTGGTTGCTAGTGCATGTGCATGTATGCATGTTCATTTATGCATGTATGTGCATGAATGCATGTTCATTTATGTCATGCATGTATGTTAGTGTGCATGTATGCATGTTCATTTATGTTAGTGTATGTTATGTTAGTGCATGTATGTATGTATGCATGTTCATTTATGCATGTGCATGTATGCAGGTTCATTTATGTTAGTGTATGTTATGTTAGTGCATATATGTTATGTATGCATGTTCATTTATGCATGTTCATTTATGCATGTGCATGTATGCATGTTCATTTAAGTTAGTGTATGTTATGTCATGCATGTATGTTAGCATGCATGTGATGCATGTTAGCATATGTAATATGTATGAATATGTATAAGTGTATTAAGCTATGTGATATATGAAGTAATGTATGAACGAATTATTTTATTGCGATATGTATATAAAAGTAAATGAATGTACTTATATATTTATATGTGTTCATTATCTTATATTAAACTAAGTTTTTAAATATGTTAAGATTTAAATGAGTGTTTAATCTTTTATAATAGCTTACTAATATTTTTCATGTGATTTTCAGATGAATTGCAGCCCTGATGAAGACGAACTAAAGATTTGAAGTGTGGAAAGAATTTACTTAGGTGAAAATCTATTGTTTAATTTGTATAGGATATTTTTTATGTGATTTTTCAGATGATATGCAGCCTGATGAAGATGAACTGAAGATTTGCAGTGTGGAAAGAATTTACTTAGCTGAAAATCTATTGTTTAGTTTGTATAGGATATTTTTCATGTGATTTTTTAGATGATATGCAGCATGATGAAGACGAACTGAAGATTTGAAGTGTGAAAAGAATTTACTTAGCTGAAAATCTATTGGTTAATTTGTATAGGATATTTTTCATGTGATTTTTCAAATGACATGAAGCCCTGTTGAAGAAGAACTAAAGATTTGAAGTGTGGAAAGAATTTACTTAGCTGAAAATATATTGTTTAGTTTGTATAGGTTATCATTTTATAAACAGTATCTTATAACTTTGTATAGGAAATCTATCATTAATCTATTTACATTTCATCTTTTATGTCTAAAGAATTTCCTTTGTTCCACCTAGTATTGAAATTAGTGAAGATCTTTTTCCACCATCCGTAGCTAGAATCATTGATAATTCTCAAGAAGATTTAAATATAACTGAAATCATTAAAGATCAAGTAGTTAGTGAGAAATTATTCTTACCATCCTATTTAGACGCAATAGAAAGATATAAAAACGCTTTGCCCTACGGACCTTAGGAAAAAATATACTTGTTCTGCATAGTCACCCTGTGTGCGCCGTTAGCGAGAAGATTGAATTGATCCGCCAATCGTCACATTTCGCTCCCACATTTGAACCGGACGTGAACAATGGCACAACAAGATAGGTATAAACACTTTTACTTTCTCGCATATGCAATAGATTGGTTTAGGTTACGTGGTTCCATCAGCTTGAGGTGGTCATCTTGCAGAGGTAGAAATTACAAACCTTGTAATTCCCTGGTTGTTGAGGGCTGAGCTTATGCTCCGAGCGCCTCCACAGGAATAGGCAAGTAGCTGAACCTCATCTCTTCACCTTTACCATCAAGTACTTGAAGAAATACATTTGTACACATAGCACTTAGATTCTTTGTATTAGGCATTTATTGCTCAACAAATGTATATTTCAAAATTTCACATGCACTCTAGCTTCGCATCAACTGTCAGGTATATTTCCTAAACTTGAATCTATTTGTTACTATTTAAGTAGGGCTTTAGGAGACATTAAAATATTAGGAATTGTTGGATTTAAAATTCAAAAAAGATTTTTCATTTGAAAATTAGAATCTATTTTTCATTATATTAGGAATTGTTAGATTTAAAATTCAAAAAAGATTTTTCATTTTAAAGTTAGAATCTATTTTTCATTAAAATATTAGGAATTGTTAGATTCAAAATTCAAAAAAGATTTTTCAACTATGAGGTATCTCTTCTCAACCATATATCTAGTTTGATTTCATACATAAGAAGATGGCTTTTTCTACAGAAGTCCCGTATGACATTGAATCATGCATTGTTGCATCCATTAATGAGCAGTTTGTTTCTGAATTTGATTCCTTGACATCAAAAATAACTCAAGTAATGATGAAATTTACTGATCCAATTATAGCCTTGCATATGGGTGTTGTTAAAGAGTTATCATTGTTAGGAGATACGATGAGATCTGAATTGGCACGAGTACATGAAAGATTAGATATTTTAGAGAATCACATAAATGAGAAGGTGTCAAGCAGTCATAGAAATGAATATGAGACCCAAGTTCATTGCATGTCTATAGATTCATTAGAAGCCCCTTTACTTGATCATAGGCAAAGTCCTCCCCCACCAATACTAAAAAGACCTAAGTATAAAAAGCACATTGTTCGATGTTTTTGGTGTGACCAGATCGGCCATACCTATGATGCTTGTATTGCATTCGAACGTGCATGCCAACATTGAACAGTATGTCAGATAGGAAAGAAAATATGTGATTTTCATACTAAAGACCCTTTACACTTGAACCTAGGTAGAGGTGGAATGGTAAAATATTTTGAGGAAAAACAAGTAGGTCAAAATCAAACAAACATGGTAAAAAATATTGGAAAGTAAAACGTAATAAAAATATAAAATCTTTTGCTCAAGTCATTAGCATTCAATCATTTAAAGGTATGATAAATAATCAGACAAAAATGGATAACCCACAAGTTGAAAAGATGGTGCAAGATAGTCAGCTAAATGATAAGCAAGATAATAAGCACTTAGAGTATGAAAGAACAATTTATGAGAAAATAGGAAAATATGAAAATTTACATAATATTTAAATTGATTCCGATGATCAATCACTTGAAGATAAGAAAATTGAAAAGATGAAAGGACAAATGAATCCTCATACTAGTAATCAAACTAATAATCAAGCTGAAACTGAGCAAAGTAAACAATTAACTAATATAAATGAGGATGCAAATAATGAGAAAAGTCTTAATGAGAAAGAACAAGAAAAATTTGAGAATGTTATCAATCAAATTACACAAAATAAGAAGAAATCATCAAAAATCCTTAAAAGAAAAAGTGAGTTATCTATGCAAGAAATTTTTGATGTCTTGTATTAAAATTATAAATACCTACTAATGTCTTTTGAATAAATGAAGAGGCAAGGATAAATGTTATGATTTTGGAATAATCTTTTTGAAATAAGTTTATAGATATATGTGAAAGTATGAGATGAAATTTTGAGTTGACTATGACATAAACTGATTGAATGCATGAATGCATGATTGCATTTATGCAAATGTAAATGCAAGCATGAACATGAAACTCTAAGCCTATCTTCAAAACTGCATACCAGAGATCATATATTTGAGCATAGGAGATCCACCCATACAACTATGCATAGAAGAATAAAACATCCAACAAGATGCTTTTGGTGTGATCAGTTAGGTCATGTGTATGATAATTGTCTTTGAGAGGAGGGATGAGAGAATATTTTACCCAAACTAAATTTAGACCTAAAATATGTATCAACATTCAAAAACAGTGGAGACCTAAGAGCTATAGTGAGAAAACAAAGAGTGCATTAAAATCTAGGAACAATGAGCAAAATCTTCTAAAACCAAAAATTATAAGTAACACTGAGGATGCAAGTAAATCTCTTGCTAAAAAAGATGGTCAAAATACATTGAAAAGGATTGATAAAGATAAATATGGAAAAATAAAGATTCATAAAAATGAAGTTCAAAAATCAATAAAAGTTGATGAAAGAGAAGATATATATATTGTGAATGATAAACTTAAAACCTTAAAGAATGAGAATGGTTGTGATCAAGATACATTTGATGAGTTCAAATTTCAATCTAAATGAAAAAAAAAAATCATACCAAAATTGATAATGACAAAGATATTGGGAAATGGGTACAAGAGGCTACTCGGAACATTGCGCAAAATACTAAAAACTCTTCTAAACTTATGAATAAGAGGGAAAAGAAATTGATAGAATAATTTTCTTGTGGTTTTTATATCTATGAATTTTTTATGAGCTTTTTGTTTACTAAATTAATGATGCTAAATATGAAATATTGATGCTTGATGTTTGATGAAAATTCTCCTATAATTTTTTTTAATTGAAAAAGATATTAACAGTTGATGAAAAATCTTTGCTTTCAAAAGGTATATGTGTTAATTGCTTCCGCTTTTCTTTATCACGATATGAAATTCTTATTTTCAATGAAGCTATTTGACGTTTTCTTTATGATTTTTTCTTTCTTAAGAAAATATAAGAATTTTCCATGATAAATATACTATGAGTTTTTTATACCAAATTATGATAAGGAATGTGATTAATACTATGCTTCTCTTTTATGAGTATTATGATGGCAAAATATGATGATGATGTGATAATAAGTTGATGACAAATAATGAGTAATGAAAACTACTTAACTTGTAGTTTGAAGTTTATGATTATAAACTGGAATTTTATTACACACTTTTGATAAAAACTAGAGATTGAAGATAGAAGATGAAGTCTAAAATCCAAGAAATCGTAGAAATATATGGATGACAGGTGATGTAAAAGATGAATAAAAATAATCAGGTGAAAAAGTTTTAATTAAAGATTCTTTAATTTTTTGTGTATATGCACTGCATTACTACATGAATTAAATGGATATGTTCAAGTTTATTTAAAAAAATCAAGTATCATTTAAGATGTTAAATATGTGATATATTTATGGTTGAAGCTTGAAAACTTGTATTTATATGAATTGAGTTAGATATTTAAATAGAAATTTTGGAATTGGAAGCTTGTGAAAGAAATGGTAGCCTTATTTTGAATTACATGTATATGCTGAAAATTTTATCCATTAGTAAATGGGATTTTGTATCTTGCTGTTTATTCCTTATGAGATCTGACCTCTAAATGAATTTTATATATATATATATATATATATATATATATATATATATATATATATATATATATATATATATATATATATATATATATATATATATATAGAATAAAAATAAAAAAAACTTCATACCCAATTAGCATATATGTATGTGTTTGTAGTTGGTGCACTATGTTGGGCTAGTAGGCGGATGGAACAACCTTGGTCGGGTGATCAAGGCCACGAGCTGACGCTAGTTACATCATAGGCCTAAACTTTATGTTGTTATGCGCCTGCATGGGTCGGTAGGCAGGTGGAGTTACTGTGGTCGGGCGATCAGAGCCACGAGCTAATGTCGATTTCATGTAGGGCTGACATAGTTTTGTCGTGTGCTATGCCGGGTTGGCAGACAAGTGGAACAAACTTGGCTGGGTGGACAAGTCCAGGAGTTGCACCCAATTTCGGTATAGGCCGATTTGTGAAAAGTAAATAAAAAGCTGAGTTGGGATGAAGTAATAAAGCAAAAGAAAAATGATATGAAAAAAAGAAATGAATGGAGAGTAAGACCATAGGAAATAAAAGTAGGAGGCATATAATTCTATTAAATGATGAAAAAAATTTTGGTATATGTTGTTATGTAGGATAAGTTACTTATTCTAAGCAAGTGACATGAACAGAAGGACTATGACACTTATGATTTATTCTTATAAATGCTCGTTTGAATGTGGATTTAGAAATATGACATGATATTTATATGACTTATATCTACTTTGTTTTTTTTAGATGATCTGTACTAATCTTTTTAATTGCACAAAGTATGAATGCATGATAAAATAAGATTTTGAAAAATTTACAACTTATTTTCAAAAGAATTTGATATGTTCCATTTGAATCTGTAGGTTGGCCCATCGGGACGACGTGTAGGTTTAGTGGGGGCGGATGTCGGAAAGAATTTATTACTCTTAAAATTTTACTAAATTAAAAGATTAATTCATTGGTATAAGTTCGGTTAAATTATGATAATTTTGACTAATGTTTGATTCAAAATGTTTGCAAGACAAGAAGTTTGATGACTAATATCAAGATGGGATGTATTTACCAAGGTGTTTTCTAATGAAGTTATGGGTATAGCTTAAATATCAAGGGTTAGTCAAGGGTTTGTTTATGTTTTGAAAGTAAGTCCAAGGCTAATTAAGGATCAAATGTAGGTTTTGATCATGTGTTATAGGATTCTAGCTTAATTTCAAGGTTAATTAAGGGTTATTTAACAAATCTAGAGGATGATGGAAGGTTAGAGGATTAGTTTATGGGTTAGTTGGGATTAATAATCATGGTTTGAAGTTAGTTGAAGGATAAACCTATGGTTAAGAGATTAATTAAGTAGGTTTTAGTCTATAAATGAGTTAATAAATAGGTTAAGGAATAGGGCAAATATAATAAATGGAATCTTAGCAAAATATTTCAAATAAAAATATGTTAATTATTAATTTTCACTAAGGTTATGGTGACAATTAAATTTATTGATGAGTTTAAGTTAATTAATTCTAAAAGGTTGCATTTATTCTAAAATAATTAAATAAATAAAAAGGAATTGAAAGGTTGTATTTAAATCTAAAGTCTATGGTCCAGTAAATATTTAATTGAATGGTTTTTTGGTAAAAACAAAAAGAGAATTTTTCACGCCCTAAAATCTTGTTGAATTGCTGTTGAGTTAAAGAGGAGTTAATGTAGGCTGCATGGATCACTTATCTAAGGGAAAATGTGGGCTATGGTGGGCTACTCTCATCTATATAAAGAGAGAGTACGTACTCACAAGCTCATGTGATTTTCAAGTACTCTATTTTTCCTTTGCTCTAGACTATATTCATTTGTGCACACATTTCCATGACTGTCCTCTGGTAGGAGGAGAGAGAAGGCCATCTCTCTTGCTTTTGTCATTCATTCATTGTAGAGCAAATTTCTTTGCTTTGGAAAAAAAAAGTCGACATAGAACTAGGATGTTTTTTCTTTTTTTTCCTTTCTTGTCTTTTCTTTTTCCTACTCCTTCTTTAATGCTTCTTAACTTCTTTTTTTTTATTTTATTCTTCTTCCCAATCTTCCCTTTGTCCTTTTCTTTCTCCCTCTCCCTCTCTTTCTCTATGAGCGGTGCAGCAGCGCTGCGCACGCAACATAGAGAGAAAGAGACGGAGAGAGAGAGAGAGAATTTTGACCATAGGTGTTTTTAATTTGATTTTATTATTTTAATCTTTCTTTTTTCTTTTCTTAATCTTTTCCTTCCTTTCTTCCCTCTTCCTGCAGTCGACGGGGAGTCCGTCAGAGAGAGAGAGAGAGAGAGAGAGAGAGAGTTGAGAGTTTCTTTTTTTCTTTATATTTTACATAATTTGTTTTATTTTACTTTAATCTCTTCCTACTTCCCTCCCTCTACAGCCAGCCAATGGCGCATCAGCCACAGAAGAGAGAGAGAGAGAGAGAGAGAGAGAGAGAGAGAGAGAGAGAGAGAGAGAGAAAGAGAGAGAGAGAATGAGAGAATTTTTTGTTTTTTTAATTTTTGTTATTTTATATTACGAATCTTATTTCTTTTTAATGTTTATATAATGAGATTTATATGTTTTATTTTAGTAGTGAATATAAATATTATTTATTAATTATATATTCAAATATATATGCAATAAATATTATTTATAAATGTTTATGTTTATATATATATATATATATATATATATATATATATATATATATATATATATATATATATATATATATATATATATATATATATATATATATATATATATATATATGATTGTATATGTATTTATTTTTGTATGTGTGTGCATGAATATTTATATGTGTATATGCATTTTTTTTAATATAAGTATATATTTAAGTATTTATGTATGTGTGTGTGTTTAATTAGATAGATTGGTTACATATTACATGTATGATTTGTAATCCTAATGTTTTTTGTGTGTTCACACATTGACAAAAAGAAGAAGCAATTTAGCCTTATTCTCTTCCAAAGAACTCATTATTCCTTCCAACTTCTCTTTATCCAAATAATTATCTTATCTATTCTTAGCTTATTCTTTCCTTTTCTTACACTTAATGCAAGCTTCTTCAACCCTTAGCTTGTTAGAAACTTTTTAGACAATGTATTAGATTTAGTGATGGTTGTGCCCATGTTAGATGTAAGTACATATACCCATGTTAGATGTAAGTGAAGATACCCATGTTAGATGTTTGTTAGAGACAAGTGCATATACCTATGTTAGATGTTAGTGCATGTTAGGCATGATTGTTAGATGTTAGGCATATTAGTTAAGGTAATGCATGTTAGATGTTAGATATTAGGGAGTGCATGTAAATGTTAGATGTATGTTAGTGAATGATATTTATGTAAATGTATGCATAGTTAATGCATGAATATTAGATGATAGTGTTTGCATGTATGTATACATGTCATGCATGTTTGATTGTTGCATGTTAGTGCATGTATGTTCATGCATGATCATTAATGCATGTGCATGTATGCATATGATTTTGTTTAGCATATCATGTGTGGTTGCTAGTGCATGTGCATGTATGCATGTTCATTTATGCATGTATGTGCATGAATTCATGTTCATTTATGTCATGCATGTATGTTAGTGTGCATGTATGCATGTTCATTTATGTTAGTGTATATTATGTTAGTGCATGTATGTATGTATGCATGTGCATGTATGCATGTTCATTTATGTTAGTGTATGTTATGTTAGTGCATGTACGTATGTATGCATGTGCATGTATGCATGTTCATTTATGTTAGTGTATGCTATGTTAGTGCATATATGTTATGTATGCATGTTCATTTATGCATGTGCATGTATGCATGTTCATTTATGTTAGTGTATGTTATGTCATGCATGTATGTTAGTATGCATGTGATGCATGTTAGCATATGTAATATGTATGAATATGTATAAGTGTATTAAGCTATGTGATTTATATGAATTAATGTATGAATGAATTATTTTATTGCAATATGTATGTTAAAATAAATGAATGTACTTATATATCTATATGCGTTAATTATCTTATATTAAACTAAGTTTTTAAATATGTTAAGATTTAAATGAGTGTCTAATTTTTAAAAAAACTTACTAATATTTTCATGTGATTTTCATATGAATTGCAGCCCTGATGAAGAGGAACTGAAGATTTGAAGTGTGGAAAGAATTTACTTAGCTGAAAATGTATTGTTTAATTTGTATAGGATATTTTTCATGTGATTTTTCAGATGATAGGTAGCCTGATGAAGACGAACTGAAGATTTGAAGTATGGAAAGAATTTACTTAGCTGAAAATCTATTGTTTAATTTATATAGGATATTTTTCATGTGATTTTTAGATGACATGCAGCCCTGTTGAAGAAGAAATGAAGATTTGAAGTGTGGAAAGAATTTACTTAGCTGAAAATATATTGTTTAGTGTGTATAGGTTATCATTTTATAAACAGTATCTTATAACTTTGTATAGGAAATCTATCATTAATCTATTTACATTTCATCTTTTATGTCTAAATAATTTCGTTTCTTCCACCTAGTACTGAAATTAGTGAAGATCTTTTTCCACCATCCGTAGCTAGAATCATTGATAATTCTCAAGAAGATTTAAATATAACTGAAATCATTAAAGATCAAGTAGTTAGTGAGAATTTAATCTTACCATCCTATTTAGATGCAATAGAAAGATGTAGAAATGCTTTGCCCTACGGACCTTAGGAAAAATTATACTTGTTCTGCATAGTCACCCTGTGTGTGCCGTTAGCGAGACGATTGAATTGATTCGCCACTCGTCACATTTTGCTCCCATACCGGCTTGTATATACGCCTATAACCCTAACAGCTTACTGCTTTTTGTACATGCCTCAAGCCAAAAACTATATGGTAAAGCCTGACACTTGACCATATACCTTGCCATATCCATGAGTGAAATATTCTTTCATTTAGCAACTCCATTCTTTTGAGGTGTATACAACACTGTACATTGATGTTTTGTCCCACATTTAGCTCGAAATGCATTAAAGTCAGAAGACATATATTAACCCCCTTTATCACAACAGAGGGTGCCCATTTTACATGTTGATAGATTTTCAGCCAAAACCAAAAATGTTTTGAAGCACATAAACACTTCGGACTCTTCTTTCAATGGATATACCCATGCATGCCTGGAAAACTCATCAATGAAAGTCACAAAGTAAAGATAGTTCCCAAAAGAGGGTGTCTACATAGGACCATAGACATCCTGTGAACAAGCTAAAATTTTTGAGTAGCGCGAAGTAAATGATCTTTTGGGAAGGAGGAATGCTGCATTTTGCCCGAAATACTACCTTCACATACATGTTTACAAGGTGCCTCAAGTTTGGGCAAAGAGGACACCATTTTTATTTTTGCGGGTGTAGCAAACTAGAAAAATTCAAATGAACAAAGCATGCATGGCAAAGCTTTGCATCTGACATATCTAGAGAATCATGTATTGCACATGCTGAATCCTTCCTTCATTTCAATAGTCTGTGAGCTTATACCACCCATGAAAAAGATGCCAGAAGCAATAATCACATCACCATTTGACAGATGATGAATTGTACATATGTCATCGATAAATTTCACAACCAAGTCAATCTTGGCTAAAGTTGAAACTGATAATAGATTTCTCTCGATCCCTGGCACAATAAAGCATCTCGCAATGTGAAAGAACTACTATTGGCAGTAGTCAGAATGATCCTACCAACTCCAATGATAGGATAAGAGGAGTTTTTGGTGCATGTGATAGTATTCCCTATAGGGGCATGCTTGAGTGAAGTGAAGAAGCTACGCTGGAAGGTACTATGTTTGGTTTCCCCACTATCAAAGTACCAAATATCTGAGCCTACTACACACATACACTATTCAAGAGAAGATGGGTCAAAACTACAAACAATAGTAAACACCCATTCTTCATTCTGCACTAGATCAGCAGACTTTGTTTTCGGTGTAGAGGCCTCTACAACAACCATTCTAGCCTCTTTTTTCTTTGCCTCTTTAGTAGCTAGTTTTGGACAACTCTTTATGACATGATCATTTGCTTTAGAGTATTTGCAAAAGAATTTCTGCTTATATGTTTTCTTCTTATCTCTGTCATCCTTCTTTGATTGTGCAGAATTAGCAGATTTCTGTTTACTAGTAGAGGAGCTCCATTTACCTTTGCCCTACTGACTATAAGTAAGTTGTATTGACAGAGAATTTTAATGTTAGATTACGATCATGTGAGTGAGTTGATTTGGGAAAATCAAGTATAGGGCCTCTGTTTAACAGACCCCTTCCACTCCCAAGAACCCGATATATGTTTAAACGCGTCTTTGATGGCAAGACCCGCGTTTAACACTGGCGCCGTCTGCGAGAAAGTGGCACCAGAGTGTTGTAAATTGATTGTGAGAAAGTGGTCATAGATTGTGAATCGACGAGTAGTACGCAAAGTATTGCAAATGTGATATATGCCGGTTACTCGTTCCGGTGAGACGTACCCGAAGTATAGGAGAAACCAACAGTATTGGGCGATACCTAATTTGCTAAGGACGCCCCTAGGAGCTAGAAGCGCAGATAAGTTTAACCTAGTTGTCAAGGAAGCGAAGAACGTTAGTAGTGATTCCGATAGCATTCTGGCGGAACGTACTGCAATTTCGATAGATTCCGGTGCGATTTCGGCACAATCTATCGAAGATATAGTAACTCCAGAGTCTACCAGGACGCAGTATGTAGTTAACTTAACACCATCTGGACAAGATTCGAGTTTGTCTGAGGATAGAAGCGTGTTGGCCAAAGAAATCAGTGAAGGTGAAAAAATACCTTGTTTTGGTGAAATTTCGACAAATTCCGGTTATAGTTTGGTCCCAATTACAGAGAGTTCACAGTCTCCCAATGACAGTTTACCATTTCCTGATGAATCTTCATTCCGGTCACCACTATTCAGAGTAAGCTTCCCTACATTTGATACCAAGGAGGAAGGTAGCTTATTCGAAGCTGAAATCCGAAAGAGATTGAACGATATTATCAAGCCGGAGAGTGCACAGGCTGACGATACAGATTCCGACGGTCAAGAAATTCAACCTCGGAACTCAGGAGATAGTAACAATACATAAGCACCATGAGTGGGCAACAACAACAACAACAACCACAACAGCAGCAGCAGCAACAACAATATCTACTTCCACCTCGTCCGGTTCCGACAGGAGTTACCTACACAAAATTCGGTGGATTTCCAGGTGATGATCCTGATGCTCATGTACGAACTTTTGAAATTAGTTATGCAGTACTTAATCATCCACCCGATCCGGTGTACAAGGCCATAGTATTCCAGTCAACACTAGTTAATGAAGCCGCCAGGTGGCTTACAGAATATGATATCAACCTCAGATGAGAAATAATCAGCAGCAAGGATACAGAAATTATAGAGGACAGAGGAATACCAACTATAATGGAAATCGTTGGCAGACAGGAACATCACAAGAAGGTAATGCCTTGCCACCACCTCGCTGTCATTTTTGCGGTGAGTTTGGTCACATCAAAAGATTTTGTAAAGATGCAGCCGAATATGATCAGAGGAAAAAAGAGCGTCAGAACCCAATGACAAATATGGTTCATATCACACCAATAGAAACACAAGCTGCAGTAGTCTAGACCCAATCCGGTAAGCCGTTGCAACCAGCAGCTGAAGTATTCGAACCAGGTATTCGTGAGCAACAAAGAATATATGACAAAGCTAGTCAGTGGACCACCATAAAACCTCCAGTGTTCCCAGATCCAATTCCGGTGACACAAGGTTCGCTGCCAAAGGAAACCGTGCAGGAGCAAGAGTCAATCCCAGTAACCGATGCATCGTCTTCAGAATCAGTAAAAAGTACAAGTCAAGTAGATCAGGCATGGGAAATTTTATCTAAGGCATCCATTACTCTTCCTCTTGGACAGTTACTGGCATTAGTACCAGGAGTTCGGAAACAATTCCAGCAGCAGTTCAGTTCTGCATCTTCTTGCATTCCAGCAACAACGACAATACAACCGGAAACTGACTCTACGGTGGATCATTCGGTCCCTTTAATTATGGTATGGTAACAAAAATCATAAGATTACTCAAGTACTAATTGATGGTGGATCTGGTGTAAACATAGCTACTATAGCACTTTGTAAAAAGTTAGGCTGGACTGAAATTGAACCTGTCCAGTTTTTTATTAGAATGGCCGACCAATCGAGAGTCCACCCAGTAGGACTTGTACGGAATGTCCCAATCACTTTGCAGGGTACAAATTTTAAGATGACTTTCGTAGTTTTAGAACTACCGGATTCTAGTCTTGATTATAATCTTCTTTTCGGTCGACCCTCGTTGAAACAAGCTAAGGTTATACAAGATTGGTCAGCCCAGGAACTTACTTTTAAGGACAACCACCGAAAATATGTTGTAAAATTAGATGCTATTCAGCCCTGTGAACTACATCCTAGACCATATGTAGGAGAACCGGTCCATATGCTAGATGGGTTATCCGATGATGAAGAAGAAGAATTTTTAAAGAATAACATTGATTTGATTTCCTTGGGAACTGTTGACTTACAATCTGTTGTAAATAACTGGAATCCGTCAGTTTGTACGGTGGTGCCTGTGACCGAAGAAGTAGAGACAGAGGATACTGCTGCTAAGGATGAAGCTACTATACAACAACTTTTGCAGTCAGTCGATGATTCAGGAGACCCTCGTCAACTCTATGTTCCTGAAGATCAGTTGATAACTTATAATTTAGGAGATGAAGTAAACCCGCGACCTGTCAAGATAAAGGAAGGGTTGTCTGAAGTGTTTCAAGCAGATTGATCCAGCTTCTTCGTGAGTTCTCTGATGTTTTTGCATGGGATTACCGTGACATGAAGGGTCTGGACCCTCACATATATCAGCATTGGGTCGTACTTAAACCGGAGGCAAAACCAATTAAACAACCCAGCTACAGGATGAATCTTAACTATGCAGCACAGGTAAAGGCAGAGCTTGATAGGTTATTACAAGTCGGATTCATCGTTCCAGTAGAACATGCTGAGTGGATATCTCCAATTGTTACTGTTCCCAAGAAAAATAAGCAACTCCGAATATGTGTGGATTACCGGAAACTGAATGCTACCACAGTGCCTGATCCGTTTCCTCTTCCATTCCTTGATACAATGCTAGACAGAGTAGCAGGACATGAAATGTACTCCTTTTTGAATGGTTACAGTGGGTATAATCAAGTCAGAATGGCTGAACAAGACATACCGAAAATAGCTTTCATTACCAAATGGGGTGTTTTTACTTGTACAGTCATGTGGTTTGGATTAAGAAATGCTCCTAGTACTTTTCAATAATGTATGCAGGAAATCTTCTCCCCCTATCTTACTTCTTTCATGCAAGTATATCTAGATGATTTCTCTTTATTTGGTAAGATGGTAGCACACCTGTATCATTTACGGTGTTGCTTTGAGAAGTGTCGTGAATACAGACTCTGCCTGAACCCAAACAAGTCTGTGTTTGCGGTTTCATGTGGTAAGCTGCTTGGCCATATTGTGTCTGCACAAGGCATACAATTCGATCCAAATAAAATTGCAGCTGTGTTAGAAGCACCTGTGCCTACTACGCCGAAAGAAGTCATGCGATTCATGGGTCAAGTTAAGTGGCATGGTCGATATTTATAGTGGCTTGCTCATTTGGCAATACCCCTCAATAGATTAATAAACACTACTCCTCGACAGTTTGCTTGGACTCAAGAATGTCAAACAGCATTTGATTGTCTAAAAGGCTTATTAACGCAGGTTCCAATTCTACAACCTCCTGATTGGGAACGTCCATTTCATGTTTTTGTAGACGCATCAGATATTGCCATTGCAAGTGTCTTAATGCAACAAACTGATAAGTGGTTTTGGCCTATTTATTATGCAAGTTGACGGCTTGCTCCTTCAAAAAAGAATTATTCAGTAACTGAAAGAGAATGCCTTGGTTTAGTATATTCTATAAAGAAATTTCGGCATTATTTGTTAGGCCGAAAATTCGTCTTTCATGTAGATCATGCTGCGCTAGTATATCTGGTTCGGCAGCAGCATTTAGGTGGTCGTTTAGCGTGTTGGGTTCTACTATTACAAGAGTTTGATTACGAAGTGATTCATCGACGTGGAACTGCACATGCATTAGCAGATTTCCTTTCTCGGTTGGATTCCGATGAAGCTCCGGTCGGTGTTGATGCCACCACACCTGCAATTTATGTTACTGACCCAACTAATGATGAATTTGCAGAACCTCTTGTGATATCTACTTACTATGATCAGTTATTAGCCTTTCTTACTGACGGATATCTTCCTGCTAAGACTTCTCCTGCAATGCATAGGAAAATTGCAGTTTACGATCGCAGATTCTGGTTGGTTGCTAGGGAATTGTATTATATGGATCACACTGGAGTCTTACTTTGTTGTATTCCTCCACATGAAGTAAACTCAGTTATCACTCTGGCACATTCCATACCTTCCGGTGGACATTTTGCAACAGATTTAACACACCGGAAAATTTCTGCAAAGTGGGCTTTGGTGGCCTACCATGTACAGAGATATATCTCAGTTTGTCAAACAGTGTGACAATTGTCAACGGTCTGGATAGCCTTTACAACGACATTTTTTCCCTCTCCAACCTGTATTACCATTGGAGCCTTTTTAGAAATGGGGTCTTGACTTTATTGGACCAATCACACCTCCAGCAATCCTTAGCAACAACAGATATATTCTGACATGCATAGATTATGCTACAAGATGGGCAGAAGCTTGGGCTTTACGGTCCGCTACAGCTATTTTGGTAGCAAAATGTTTAATGAAAGACGTATTTCCACGATTTGGGTTACCTCTAGAACTAGTGACTAATCAAGGAACACATTTTGTTAACAATTTAATGAAACTGCTCACACACTCTTTTCAGATTCTACATAAATTCAGTTCTCCTTATTACCCTTGTTCTAATGGCTTCGCTGAAAGTACAAACAAGACCTTGCTGAGTATGCTTCATAAATTGATTGTCGAATCACCAGAAAGATGGGATCAATTACTACCCGCAGTATTATGGGCATACCGGACTACTTACAAAGTTGCCACCGGATTGACTCCTTTCAAACTTGCATATGGAATGGAGGCAATTGCACCAATGGAGCTTGTAGTACCAAGCTTACGTGTGGCCATCTCTCAGAAATTGTTACCTGAAGATTCTTTGCCGTTTCGGTTGGACACACTCAGAGAACTAGATGAGCATCGTTGGGAAAGTTTTCTGACTCTTCAAGAAGTGCAGTTGCGGCAAGCTCGTACACATGATCGGTATCTAAAACCTCCAGTTTTTACGGTAGGGCAACTTGTGCTGTTTTATAATGCAAAATCAAACCGCTCTGCTGGAAAATTCAAGTTACGCTGGTTTGGTCCTTATCGGATTACTGAACAAGTGGGCCCAACAACTTTTTGGTTGGCTACTTTGACGGGAATTCTTCTTCCAAAAGTGATAAATGGTTCAAAGTTGCGGCCGTATCATCAAGCGCCTGATTTGCACTGAAGTGTTCTGCGGTTGCCCGCGTATTTTTTCTTTTTTTCTTTTCTTTTCCTTTTTAGTTTTGTGTGATTAATAAAATAAGTCTATAAATATCCTCGTTTTCATACCTAATTATGATCAACAGCCGCACTGCACTATCGTTCTGCTCATGCATGCACACCGAAGTTATGAAGGTTATCATCTCAACATCGCGCGATGATTAACAATTTCAATTGCTTCCCGCTGCCAAGTATCTACTTAACCTTTTTCATTCCACTGTTAATCGCTATTGTGTCTGTGTGTTTTGCATGCTTGTGCTTTCTGTATACCCTCTACAATTGTGTTCTTGTGCTTGTTATTCGTGTGCACACCATGGAAGCGTTGGCAAACTTTACTGCGTTCCGTGATGGACTCCCTGCAGATGTAGGTGAGTTCTTGTGTGTCCATGGATTGGCCAATTTCGCTGAATTGCCTTGGCATTCAGTGGAATGTCACCCGTTCTACGCCCAAATCATCGTCGCCATCGCTGCCACACCTGCTATGGAGCAGAGTTGGCCAATAACCTCATTACCTTCTAGGGTAGTAATAACTCTACAGACCTTTGCTGATGCTTTTCGACTCTCTTCGAGAGGTCGAGAGAATGGCCCTAATTTGCCGCTAGCCACAATGATCCAATTATTCCCTAGATATTCTTCCAATGAATATGCTATTCTCTATCGTCTTGAGCCTGAAAGAACAGTCTTACAGTTCTTAGTCGCCATCTTGAACCTGCAAAAACGTACATATGGGATATCTCGCCCATTCTATTCAGCAATAGATTTGGCTACCAGAGAGCCTGTTAACTTTGCCTCATACTATTTCCGTCACATTCACAAAGAATGCGTTTCGGTAATTAAACAGGTCAACAAAGGAGATATGCCGCGTTCTCGTCTGCCCCACATACTAAGTTTCCTGTTTCCGGCCATACAAGTAGCACAACCACCACCCAGAGGTCCAGTTCTCTATCATGAAGAATCAGCGTAAGTCCTGGAAGATGATGAAGAGGATGACGAAGAAATATTACAGCTCCTCCGTCGAAAACGCATCAGAATCAGTTCATCTGACAGTCAAGTACAGGGTTCGACTGCAGGTAAAGAAGCAAACAACAATCAAGAAGAGGAACATGAAGAAGAGACTTTCCATGACACAGCAACATCAATGCAACAGGATTCATCAGCGCAGTCCTCTCCAAATCAGCAACAAGAGCATGACGATACCGCCGATTCTATAGCCAGCTCCTTTAAAGAAGAATCTCAGCAACAATCCGAACAAGAAAAGCAAGAAGATGGGCAACCTATTATTAAAGAAATTTTTGAAGAACTGATTACGGCAGTCAAGTCTGCAGTTTCCAACCCTGATGACTCTACGCAGCAATCCATCGAAAAGGTATTAGAGACTAACATTCTGCAACACACTTCGCCACCCATCCTCCCAATCGACCCTATTATACCTGTACAGCCTACTGAAGAACCTTCTGCTTCATCTTCCTCACCGAATTACTCTCCACCCTCTTCACATCAACTTCTGACAGCCTCTTCTTCTCAACCCCGTCCTCATCTTCCAGTTCCATCAATTCCCATGTTTTCTGAGCTCGCATCCATGGGACAAATGCTAATCCAGCTATCGCAGCAACTACCAGCACAAATAAAGGAAGTGACTGATAACATCGGAGAAGAATTTCAACACAAGGTTGATGTTCTGGAAGCAGACATTAGCCCACTTCAAGAAGAACTAGTTGTCGTCAAAGCAGAAAATCAAGCTTCAAACGAACAGATTAAGGAATTACAGGCCACACTTGCAGAATAGGAAACAGTAACTAGTCAACGAGATGCGGCAATGGCTGAAGTTCGAGAAAAAGATGAGTTATTAAGTGTTGCTGATGCAGAACTTGTCCAGTTGAAGCACTTAGTCCAAGATAAAGAAGATGCACGCATTGCACTAGGTGATTTGTTAAAGGAAACTCGAGATCAATTGGATGAAGCAGTATAGAAAGGGCAGGAAATGGCAGCTTTATTAAAACAAACAAATATGTAGCTAGGGTTTGCAAATTCAAACCTATTTGAATCAAATGCTGCTCTCAAAAGCCAGATGATGTTAGTCGCCCAGCTATAGAAGGAGATACCAGAGATAAGAACAGAAAGAGATGCCTATTACAGGACTATTCAATTTCAAAATCAAGAGTTGGAAAGAAGAGAGAATAATTTGGTGCTCAAGCAGAAAGACTATCTCGAGTCGATAAACAGATTGCATATATGAAAGTCAACCGAGATGCAGCTTTATCAAATGAATTTTATTTACAGGAAGCTTTTTTGCAGACACAGGTAGAGATTTTAGTAAGCCAAGTTATTTCTTTAAGTTCAGTACGGACAGATGCTCAGCTCGTAGAACCAGAAATTTTGAAGCAGATGTTAGAGTCATTGAAGAAGAAAATTGCCCGAACTTTCAGGTTAGCTAGAACTATGTATCTAGAAGGTATAGTTGATGAGCCATAATATTTTTGTATACCTGCGGGTTCAAGTCCACCGTGCGTGCCAGTGTAAGCCGCCGGATTGGCAATTGTAAAATCTGACTCTTAACGAACCGAAAGGTCGTTGCGTAGATGTTGTAACCTTTATACAAATCAATGAAAAAAGACGCTTCGGTGACGACCAGAGTCGCCAGACTGTTTCTCTGGTTGATGATGTCTGTGTAGTTTCCGTGGCATGTTTGAGAACTCTGAGTTATTTTGTGTCTTTCTGCTATGTTTGATTATCTGCACCTGTACGGTACAGATTGAGTTACGGTTATTGTCTTTGTTGTTTACAGTAATTGTGCTTGGATCAGCTCTTAAGTTAGACAAAGTGATTCTGTATTACGGTAATGATAGTTTCGCCGTTGTTTGTTGAGAACGCAGCAACTGGATTGTAATCGGTAGATTTTGGAAGAGTCTGATTACAGATAGTAAGATTGTAAGAGTGTAACTAGAGTCTTGATAAGTAAGTTGTATTGACAGAGATTTTTATCATGTGAGTGAGTTGATTTCGGAAAATCAAGTATAGGGCCTCTGTTTAACAGACCCCTTCCACTCCCAAGAACCCGATATATGTTTAAACGCGTCTCTGACGGCAAGACCCACGTTTAACATAAAAGTGCACTCAATTTGCTATCCTACAAAGTTTGTTTCAGCCACTTTGACATACTTTGTGCACTCTTGATACACATGCATTCATTGTGTAATAAATCATCAACATGTATATGGCTTGAATTTCGTGCTCACTTTCAGCCATATTTTGACACAAATGTTCAGCCATATGTGGCTGGAAATTTCTAGCAGTTCCAATAATTTTCTACTTGAAAACTTTTAGCCATGTTTGACTGGAAACTCTCAGCATTTTTAACTCCATTTTGCAAGAATTTGTGAACCCTTTGAGCCTCAATTGGCTGCTCTACATGGCCATAGTCAAGCACACCATTTTGGAGCAAAGTCATGAGTGTATCAAACACATCTTGTGAGCTAATTGTTGGCTGTTTTTTACATTCAAGTAGAAGGAAAACTGAATTTTTAGCAAAAACCACATCTAGACTCACAATAATTGTGTTCGGCAATGGATCGTACAAATGATATCCCTTACTTTCAACACCATAACCAACAAATATACATTCCTTTGCCTTGTCCTAAAGTTTGTGATTTTGTTGTAATATCCATTCCAAGCCTCATAATGAGTAATGACTCTCAATGCTTTTGTAAGGCAACAATTCAACAAACAGTTTGCACACATGAGTCATGACAACTTCCATCCACAACTAATCAGGAAGATGCTTTTCTTTAACCATACATCGTGACATTTCAATGAGAGTTCTATTTTTATGCTGAAAAAAAAAAATTGAGGTGTATATGGGACCGTATATTGGTCGGAAATACCTTTTTCATGAAGAAAAGCATTAAATTCATGTGACATATATTCACCACTAGGATCCATGCATAGAGTCAAAAGCTTGTTTGAAGAAAACTGTTCAGCCATAGCTAAAAATGCTTTGAAGCAAGAAAATACCTCATTCTTTGCTTTCATAGGATACATCCATGTATCGTGAGTAGCATCATCAATGAAGGTAACAAAATATACTTCCCAAAAGATGGAGTCTTGATGGGACCACATACATCACTATGAACAAGCTCTAATTTCCTTGTAGTGTGTGTATGACTATGTTTTTGAAAATAAGCACGATGCATTTTTCCAAGATTGCATCCTTCACATGCATGCTTTTCAACGGACTCAAGCATTGGCAAACCAATAAACATGTCCTTCTTTTGCAAGTAAAGCAAACTATTGAAGTTCAAATGACCAAAATGGGCATGCCAAATCTCCATTTCAGCCATGGATGAATTATGAGCAACCAAGTCATTCAAGGCAGCCCTCTTGTATGTATCCATGTGATACAAACCATTACACAATGTACCGGACATCATGATAATATCACCATTGCTGAGATCATGAGCCATACACTTATAGTCAACAAAGTGTAGATGAATTCTGGCTTTGACAATCAATGGAATTGAAATTAAGTTCTTCTTTACGTGTACATATAATGGATTTTTCAAGAGAATCACACCTCCATTTGTAGCAATAAGCTCAATTTCTCCTACTCCAATGATGGGATAAGAGGCATTGTTTGCACACACCACATGTCCTCCTTCGGGTGCATCTTTCAAAAATACAAAAAATATTTTGCATGATGTTATGTGCTTTGAAGTGCCACTATCAAAGAACCAATCTGAATCAGCCTCGCTCACAACCATACATTTAGAATGCAAAGATGCATCATAATGACATGTAACAGCACATGGTCAAAAATCTTGAGCCATGTTAGCTTGAACATTCTTTGCATTTGCTAAATTTTCAACAATAGACATGCCGGATTCCCTCATCTTTTCATTGAGCTTAGCAAGCTTTCTATAGTGGTCAATAGTATGAGGAGCCTTTCGGAAATATTTGCATCTCTTCTTCATTTGCAAATCAGCATCTTTAGAGCAATGAGTGGAAGAGGAAGGTTAAGGCTTTGGTTTTGATAAAACCAAAGTTGGACCATACTTGCTTTTTCCTTTTTTGTGAGACAGAAAGTGTGTGTGTCCCTCAATCAAACCACTCCTATTCACTCTAGATTGCTCTTGTTGTAAAGAAAAAGACACAACCTCATCAAATGCATACATATTGGGATTCGCTTTTGCAACTAAATGGAGTATAGTGGCAAAGCTTTGAAAAGCTTTTGGCAATCCTTTCAACAATGTAGAGATGAGTGATGCATCCAGAATAATATCATATATGTTTGCCAATTGCTTTTTCAAGTCCTTGATGCATGTCAAATACAAATCCATACAATCATTTTCAGCCATACATACATCCTCAAGTAGATTCCTTAAGTATGCAACACGTGATTCATTATGCATGGCATACAAAGAAGCAAGAGTGTCCCATGCCTGTCTTGATATAAAACATGATTGAATGTGTAGAACTATATGATGCTTCACTGAAAGCACAATCAATACATGAGCTTGAGCATCTTTTCCATCCCATCTAAGCTGGTCCTATGTAAGTGGAGAAGGAGTAACCATAGTACCTAAAGAAGAAGCTCCATCTATGATAGTAGACTATGAAGTAGAAGAACCTGTGGGTCTTGGATCTACATCTGCTACTATGTTCCATAGTTGTTTTGCAACAAGAACATGCTTCATCATGTAAGACCATATTGACCTCATCAAGCTTATCTTTAGCTTAAATCATGCCAAACAAGTCATTGTTGCCCGCCATTTCACTAAAGAACAAGAATGTGACAAAATCTTTACTTCGATGAAAGGTGAAATGAATGCTGAAATTTTATCTCACAAACCATCAATTTGATGGCAATTCTGATTGTATAAGTGGCTTTGAAATGGGGGAAAAACCCTAGTGCAACTTGTGGAAATGTTTCTTCATTGCTGAAATTCATTGTTCTATGTTCTGAAATCAATTTGCATTGTTTAAAGTGCATGCACCTCGTGATGCAACAAACAAAAACTTAAGAAGGAGTTGAACCTACCCTGATACCCATGTTGGGTGTCTGTAGAAGTGCAAGAGACACACAAGAGCAGACACAATGATCACAAATGTGACAAGACACATGGAGAAGATGGATGGCTAGAATAGCTATCTACTGACAATGAACAAAACTAAAGTAAGAGTTGAATAATATCCCTGAGTATAAAGTAGCACCACATATAAGTGAGTCATGTATGTGATAACATGGGGAAGAAAAACTCTAGCAAGCACTAGAGTAAAAAGTGCCCATGTATAGGAAAAGGTTCACATGAAAGCTCCTTGAGGAACACATAAATGTAACATGAATATCATTGGAGGTAGTAAGATGCATTAAGCCTACCAACTTATCTAAGCATGACCAAACCTTCTTTCTCTTATTAGAAAGATCAACTTGAGAATTGTTGTCTATTTTGAACATGCATAGGTTTTTCCAAAGCTCATAGTCTTCATTATTTTGAGTGCTAGTACCTCATTTAAAAAACTATCTTGCCTTATTCCCTGTCATTGTCACTTGTTGTAAACCATCTTGAGATTACCCAAATTTCTTACAAAATAGGGTTATGTTTCCACCATGACAACCAATTGAATTAAGGAGTTCCTCCAATTTTTTTATAGCTTGTACAACTTTATCAACTAACCTCATGGAAAATGCATATTGTACATGGACCTTCAATAGTGTATCAAAACTTCTCATGATGCATGCAATTTGAAAAAGTGAAAATTAACTAAAGAAAATGGAATAATGGGATTCCATTCCTTATCCTACATGTCATGGTTAGTTGTACCTAACATGGGACACCTCATTAAAGTTATATCCCATTCAGTAGATGGAGATGCATTTGTGCCATCATCTAAATCACATATGTTGTTTTGTTTTCTCTTTTTTGGTTTATAAAGGCATGTCAAATATGGACAAGGATAGAGAGCACATGCACCTTTTTTTCACCCTAACATGCATTTGATAGTCTTTAAGTCTTCACCCAAGTGCCATTGTACCTCAAAATCACCTATGCCTTCTACATTGATTTTTGCACTATGCATTTAAGAAGTTATCACCTTTGTGATCAATAGGGTCCTACTATAAATCCATGAAAGGGCATCATGGTATTATTTAGGTACTTCAATAGCACCTAACCACCATATATTTTTCTCACATTGAACACTCTATGGAAAATGATGGGTAGAGTTTAACTTTCATCAATAATGGCATGGGCCACAACTTCATTCATGAGTGTCACACTAAGTCTCTCCATAAGTTCTCCCTTAATGATTTGACATTCATCTAGCTTCAATATAAACTTGAGTTTGGAACCAAAACCTAGATTAAATGAGAAAAAATATATTAATAAAATAACATGAATTTAATTATCACAACAATGGATATACCTTGAATTATGGATTCATATAATTGAACCATTTCCCTTTGAAGAATCTCAAAAGTAACAAATATGTTGTTGTACTTTGTGTATATGATTCCTTTTCTAGATGAATTATTCAACTCTTTCTTCAATGTAGGAGAATGATAAATTGATGTACGCATAACATCTTCTATATGCAAGTAATGTCCAAGAGTATAAGCTACATCCTCATTGTTCATATTCTTCTTTAGAGATACCTTGTAAGGGCATTGAGAAAGCCTTTGCAAAATACCTTTTTTCTATAGGGCCTACTTTAGAAGATGAGACAATGCAATTTATGGTCTAGCACTAACATCTGCTTCATCATATACCATTTATACCTCCCTAGGAGTAATAATATCATCTAATCTTCTTGCAAAATCTTTAATCACTTAGGTCTTGATGTGAATTCCTATTGGTGAATCCAAAATCATAAGCACATGTTTGTATCTCGAACAAGAATTCAGAAACTTAAATTGATCCTCTATTGTTGATGAAGCACTAACATCTTCAACAAATGACCCACACAATAAGAAACTCAATCCAAAAGTCTTGTAACATAAATAAACAAGTGAAAGACAGACCTAAATGCTCCACCCACAGTTGAAAGAGCTTGAAAGGATGATATTGGTTCTTTTCTGTATCTCACACCAAGTGGAGTCTCTTTTAGTTGTGTTAGATTGGCTTTTAACTTTTTAATTGTGCTCTCCTTTCTTCCACATCTTGTTGGAGTATATTATTGCACTCTTTTGGAGATTTGCAAGCACTTTCTAAAATGTGTATCTTCAAATTGTTGTGATGATAATTTTGCATCCAATAATTTGCAATAGATGTTGAATGGTTAGACAATCACTTGCAATAACCTAGCACTTCAGCTTCACCACTACCAAGAAACTGTAGAAACATGGAGATATTATGTAATATAGGATGAAAATTAAACATTGGATCCAAGCAATACAATGCAACGTTAACCCAAAGATCAATATTCTTCTCTCGAGCTGCATGTTTTTCATTTTGAGAATCTTTGTCATTGCTATCTCTAGTTGTTGGTGCAAATTTTGTTGGAACACGAACATGTACACTTGTTGAATGAGCAACAGCTATTGGTGTTGGTGTCATGTTCATAAAACATGTGAGCACCATGATGTTCCAAAACCAGAGCATCAAATAGAAAGAAGCACAAAAATGGATTGAATGGCTTGTATGGCTATTATGTTGCAAGGAAAAAGTATGTTTTGGTATACGGTTAGGTCAAAATGACAATTTCCAATTTTCAAGTATAAAAATAGGGGTTTTTTCAAAAATTCATGTTTTGGGGCAACCAAAGTTATGCATTTGATGATGTGGCACTTAACTTTTGGAGGGATTTCCAAAAGTATGTTTTTTAAGTGCTTTTATAAAAAATGGAAAAAAAGTAACTTATGACATATGCATAAAATGTTGGGTATGTGAACAAGTGCAAGAGACACACAAGAAGCACACACAAGGAGCACAAATGCAGCAAGACACACAGAGAAGATGGATGGTTGGAATAGCTCTCTCTATTGATGATGAACTGAACTCAAGTAAGAGCTGAATAATATCCTTAAGTACAAAGTACCACCACATATGAGTGAATCATGTATGTGGTAACATGGGGATAAACCCTCTAGCTAGCACTAGAGTAAAAAGTGCCCATGTATAGGGAAAAGGTTCACATCAAAGCTACTCAAGGAATACATAAGTGTAACAAGCCCCTTACAGCGAATGATTTGAACACATACAGGGAGTGACAGATTAGTCACCACAAGGAAATAAGCCTAAATCTTTGCAAAAAGCTTTAAACTTTTCCCATTGAAGAGCTTTAGTGAATATGTCTGCCACATTATCTTGTGTAGGCACATATACCAAATCAATATCTTGTGCATGAAGGAACTCTCTCACATAGTGATAATGCACCTAAATATGTTTGGTCTGTGCATGGAACACTAGGTTCCGTGCAATAGCCAATGCACTCTAACTATTAGTGAGAATATGCGTAGCAACACCAATCTCCATGCACTGTAGTTTACTTCTTACTCAACCAAGATATGCATGAGTCTCCAAGGAAAAAGCAATTACCACTAGTGGACATGTGAGTATCATAATAGCCTGCCCAATCATTATCTGTAAAAGCTAGCAAGCATGGCTGAATATCTCTGCCATAAAAACGACCTAAGATCAAAGTGCCTCTGAGATATCTAAACACACATTTCACGGCTTTCCAATGATTAGTGCTAGGGCTATGCATGAATCAACTCAACTGGGAAACTACATACTATATATCCGGCCTTGTGTTGCACGCATATATAAGACATCCCACAGTTTGTTGATAAAGAGAAGTGTCAAAAGCATCACAAGACAGGTGTGTAAAGTGGCTTGCAATCCTCAAAGTCAAAACACTCAAGTCATTTTTCAACATAATTTGCTTGATGCATAACAATTCCCCCCTAAATGGATACAAACTGGATGCCAAGATAGTAGCTCAGAAGACCAAGATAAGTGACATCAAAAGTATGCTGCAAATCAGCCATAAGAATGTCAAGTTTTGCATCACATGAGCCAGCCAAAACTATGTCATTGACATAAAGAACAAGCACTGTAAGATCAGCCCCATTTTTGCATACATAGATTCTGCTTTCAATTGGACTACATATGAAGCCAAGAGCAATCATGTGTGTATGGAATTTCTCATACCATGCACGTGGAGCTTGCTTGAGGCCATACAAGGCTTTATGCAAGTGACAAACCATATGCTCTTTCCCTTTCCTAGCAAATCCAAGAGGTTGCTTCACTTAGGCCTCTTCTTGTAGATCATTATTCAAGAAAGTTGTTTTTATGTCCAATTGATGTACTTTCCAACCTCGATGGGTGGCCAATGCAACCATGATATGAATGGTAGTCATGCATGAAGTAGGTGCAAAAGTCTCCTCATAGTCAATGCCATATTGCTACGCATATCCTTTGGCAACCAATCTAGCCTTGTAGTGATCAATGCTACCATCAGACTTTCTCTTATTCTTGTAAACCCACTTTGTACCAATGGCATTTTTTCATGTTGGCAATTCACATAACTCCCAAGTACCATTCATATGTATGGAATCCATTTCTGATTGCATAGCATTCATCCATTGTGGATCATCACATGCATGTTCAAAAGCAAGTGGCTCTTCATTACATGCTACTGAGATAAGCAAATAATCCACAAAATTACATGATGCATGGTGAGAGCTTGATCTTGTTCTATGAAGTAAAGGTGCACTCAATTTGTTGTCCAGCAAAGTTTGTTTCAGCCACTTTGGCGCAGCTTGTGCACTCTTGATAGACATGCGTTCATTATGTAATACATCATCAACATGTACATCATGCATGGGCTGAACTTCATGCTCATTTTCAGCCATATTTTGATGCAAATGTTCAGCCATATGTGGCTGGAAATTTAAAGCAGTTTTGACAATTTTTTGCTGAATTTCTTCAGCCATGTTTGGCTGGAAATTCTCTGCATTTCCAGTCGTATTTGGAATTTTTTAGCCCTTTGAGCCTGAGTTGGTTGCTCTACATGGACATAGTCAAGCGTACCATTTTGGAACAAATTCATGAGTGTGTCGAACACATCTTGTGAGCTGACTATTAGTTGTTTTTTGCATTCAAGTAGAGGAAAAACTGAATTTTCAACAAATACCACATCTTGACTCACAATAATTGTGTTCGTCAATGGATGGTACAAATGATATCCCTTACTTTCAGCACTATAACCAACAAATATAACTTTCTTTGCCTTGTCATCTAGTTTGTGATGTTGTTGTGATGGCAGAAGAGCATATGCCAAACAACCAAACACACGCATATGACTAACCATGGGCTTATGTCCATTCCTAGCCTTGTAAGGAGTGATGACTCTCAATGCTTTTCTAGGGTAGTGATTCAAACACATAGTTTGCACACATGATTGCTTCCATCCAAAACTTATTGGGAAGGTGCTTTCCTTTAACCATACATCGTGGCATTTCAAGAAGAGTTGTTTTTTTAGGCTCGCCAACATCATTTTGCTGAGGTGTATATGGCACCATACATTTGTGTGAAATACCTCTTTCATGAAGAAAAGTATTAAACTCATGTGACATGTATTCACCACCACAATCTCTGCGTAGATTCAAAAGCTTTTGTGAAGAAAAATTTTCAGCCATAGCTAAAAATGCTTCAAAGCAAGAAAATACCTCATTCTTTGGTTTCATAGGATACACCCATGTATGCCGAGTAGCATCATTCTTTGTATTAGCTGAATTTTCAACAATAGACATGTTGGATTCCTTCTTCTTTTCATTGTGTTTAGCAAGCTTTTTACACTCATCAATAGTATGAACAACCTTTTGGCAATATTTGGATCTTTTCTTCTTTTGCAAATCAGCATCATTAGAGGAATCAGTGGAAGAGAAAGGTTGAGGCTTTGTTTTTGATGAACCCAAAGCTGAACCATACTCTCTTTTCCCCTTTTTTGAGATAGCAAGTGCTTGCGTTCCCTCAATCAAACCACTCCTATTCACTCTAGATTTCTCTTCTTGCAAAAGAAGAGACATAACCTCATCAAATGCATACATATTGGGATTCCCTTTTGCAACCAAAACAGAGAGTAATAACAAAGATTTGAAAAGATTCTAGTAATCCTTTTAACAATGTAGAAATGAGAGATGCATCCGGAATAATATCATCTATGTTTGCCAATTGCTCTTTCAAGTCCTTGATGCGTGTCACGTACACATCCATCGACTCGTTTTCAGCCATACATACATCCTCAACTTGCATCCCCAAGTATGCAACACGTGCTTCATTACGCACGGCATACAAAGAAGCAAGAGTGTCCCATGCTTGTCTTGATGTTGAACATCACCGAATGTGTCAAACTATGTGACACTTCACAAAAAGCACAATTAATGCATGAGCTTGAGCATCTTTTCCATCCCATCTAAGCTGCTCTTGTGTAGGTGGAGAAGGAGAAACCACTGTAATCAAAGAAGAAGCTCCATCTATGGCAGTAGATTATGAAGTAGAAGAACCTACGGGTTTTCGATCTACATCTGCCACTATGTTCCAAAGCTATTTTGCAACAAGAACATGCTTCATCATGTAAGACCACATTGGATAGTTGGTCCCATCAAGCTTAGCTTCAGCTTGAAGCATGCCAAACAAGTCAGTGTGTCCCGCCATTTCACTAAGGAACAAGAATGTGACAAAATCTTTACTGCAACCAAGAGTGAAATGAGTGTTGAAATTTTAGCTCACAAACCGTCACTCTGATGGAAATTCTGACTGCATGAATGGCTTTGAAATGGGGGTAAAATCCCAAGGAACCTGATGGAAATTCTTGGCTATTGAAATTCATTATTCTATGCTCTGAAGTTGATTTGCACTATTAAAAGTGTGCGTGCTCCGTGACGTGAACAAACCAAAACTTGAGACGGAGCTGAACCTGCTCCGATACCCTATTGGATATGTGTACAAGTGCAAGAACGAGAAGCACACACAAGAGAATGAAAAAAAAATGAAGATCATCATGTGCAATGTTATCTTCATCATCTTCAATAACTCTATTTGTTAGACTAAAGAAATGATAGGTAGGAGATGGTTGAACTACACCCTAAGAGGGAGGACTAGGAAGTAAACCTCAACCATAGCTTTTGGGGAAAGTGGTTAGCCCATCATATTCCTAGCCAAGAAGTCATGAGTTCAATTCCCACAATTGGAACATTAGGGGAAAAAATGAGCCCTGCATGGGCCTTGTAAGGATCCCTAATTTTCAGGGATTAAAATTAATCATGCTAGGGATAAAGGGAGCATGGAAAACCAGTAGTGGTATTTTATTTAAAAATATTATTTCTTAAGGGCCACATCTGATTCCTCAACTTGAACGGATTCGCACTTGTTGAGAGCCGTTGGATAGCTCGAATGAACGGATACGATTGATGAAGTGTGCTGTCAAAAAAAGACAAAATAGTGCACTCAGTTGGGAAGGGTTCGTCGCCATCCTAAGCCCTTGGATATTCACTACGAACGGATGAGATGATCCAAGGTATCTCTGGCAGAAAAAGACAAAATAGAGAACCCACATCATTTGTGAGAGGTGGGAATAATGAAGAGAGAGACTGATGGACGTACGCGATTTGTGAGCCATTCGATTTATTTCACGGATGGACGCGATTTGCGGTACAGTTCTGGCAGAAAAAGACAAAATAAGACTCATTCAAGTCATAGGACATAAGAAAAGGAAGAGAGAGACTACCTTGGGGCGCGAACGAATGGAGTCCCTTGGATTTCTTCCGATCGGACGTCCCATATTAAAATGCGCACGTCTCTCTATTTTTCAAGCATAACCGTTGGATTTCATTCATATCCAAGGGTCCATACCATTTTCGGATCGCGCAATTTGAATCCTAAACCACTACATGAGAAAATACCACTTTTATCATCACATTTTGGTTGTTTTGACCAATCCAAAACCAAGGAAACCTAGGCCTGGCCTACTTGATTGAGGGTCTAGACTGTGGCCACCACCCTCCTCTCATTGGTCCATCACTAATCAGCCCTTAATCTAAAAGGCCCATGCAGGGTTCATTTTTTCCCCTAATGATCACAGCCTAAGAAGTACGCTTGGGCAAGGTGGATAGAAGGCACGTGCATCGCTTCCAAAGATGATTCTAACAAAGATAAGAGTGTATCTCCCAATCCTTAGATGAGATTAAGATGTGTAAGACTCATTGGCGAGCTCTCAAAATAGGAGTTTCAATGGAAGCACTATATTGAGGATACAAGATACCTTTCATGGGTGAGAACTAGGTTCAAGAGACCAAGGTTGAGAACAAGGCAAGTCCATAGGCTAGTGGCCAAAAAGAGTAAAGGCAAGGTTCAAGATACCAAGGTTGAGAGCAAGGCAATTTCGTAGGCAAGTGGCCAAGATGCGGAAAGGCAGGGCTCAAGACACCAAGGTTGAGAGCAAGACAAGTCCATAGGAAAGTGTCCAAGAAGTGGAAAGGAAAGGTTCAAGACACCAAGGTTGAGAACAAGAAGGTTCAAGAGACTGTGCAAGGGTGAGGACATCAATTCAAGGGAAGATCAAGAATTGATCATTGAGGCAAGGTATTTATTCAGTGGCCATGGTTGTAAGCAATGATGTATTCCATGTGTTGGTTGTTGAGGAAATTTGAATGGTACTAATTACCCGTTATGGGAATATATGATGCATCATGTATTGGTAGCAAAAGGGTTGTGGAATATTGTGTAGGATATTGAAAAATGTCCTACTATACCTACGGATACTATGGGAATTGAATGCAAGACGTACTGGCTAGGAGTACAATGGGCTAATCACTTGCCCCAAAAGCCATAGTGGAGGATAACTTCCTAATTCTCCCTCCTCGGGTGTGGTTCAACCATCTCCTACCTATCATAGTTGTGGGAATTGAACTCATGACCTATTCATCTAGGAGTACGATGGGCTAACCACTTGCCCCAAAAGCCATGGTTGAGGATTACTTTCTAATCCCTCCTCTTAGGGTGTAGTTAAACCATCTTCTACCTACCATTTCTTGAGTCTAATACTCTCTTCCCCTTCTAATACTCTCGAAGTTCAAAACAAGATGAGTTAAAAATTTCAACATCATATAGCAAACTATTTTGAACTCCTAACCGCCCTAAGTATGGTCACCAATTTTCATGCAATTCTGAGACTATGACGGGACAGGGTGTCGACTATTACACTTTTATGTTCCTCTAGTAGCTTTGGTGTGAACCTTTTGCCTATACATGGGCACTTTTTACTCTAGTGTTGGCTAGAGTTTTTTTCCCCATGTTACCACATACATGATGCACTCATATGTAGTGGTACTTTGTACTTAGGGATATTATTCAACTCTTACTTCAGTTTTGTTCATCTTCAATAGAGAGAGATATTCCAGCCATCCATCTTCTTCATGTGTCTTGTTGTGTTTATTTTCCTTGTGTGTGCTTCTTTTGTGTCTTTTGCACTTCCACACACACCCAATGTTGAGAATGCCCTAGGTGAAGTGATGACCAGCTATGATACCAAAGGTTGGAGCTTGAGGTATGTGGAAGCACACAAATGTCACAAAGAAGAAGAAGAAGAAGAAGTTTGGAGCACAACACAATAGTGCACAAATTACCAAATGAATCTACAAGAATGAGTAACCCATTAGGGGTATAGTCATATATACACGGGGGGACCTCCTAAAGAGGAAAAAAACTACCCTGGTGGTCCTAAGGGTGTTCACACAGCACTACTGAAATATATCAACAATCATTGTGAATAGGGCTCAATTCTTATATCTCAGGATCATTTTGAGTTGAAACTGATACTTTTTTCAATTTTTGATCTTCTATGGCATCTTTCTGTTGAATGTCTATTGCAATAGGATTAGTTTGAGTTGAAACTGATACTTTGTTGAGTTTTTTATCTTCTCTGGCATCTTTGTGCTCAACATTTCTTGTAGTCTGACATTGATTTGTTGAGGATGGAGCATGATCTTTCATGATCATTGTGGATAGAACTTTGTTCTCCATCTAACCTATAGCAAAACCAACTTACAATCAGTGACATTGTTGATGTGTCAAAAGTTGTACACATGTATATAGCATGAAGAATAGAACAAAAATTATTCTAATACCATGATTAGAGAATAAGATAAATACAAAGTTCAATGAGAGCTAATCGAGTTGGACAATATCACATGTGAGGATAGTAACCATTACAAGGGAGTGTTGTAACAGCGTCAATGTTAGTTCTCTCAGAAGATCCTCTAACTAGGTACAATACCCTCATTAAGGTATGACCAAGTAATCTCTCACCTTGTAATTCTTTTTGAGTTAATGAATATGATTTGGTTTCTTTAATCAATATACAATTTCAATAGGTGCATGTCAAGCTGAATTATGATGTTTCATGGTGAGAAAGTGCAAGGATAACGACATTTTGTTCCGATTTCCAAGATTATCTATATAACAAAAATGTAATAAATCAAGAATAGTTCTATTAGTTTCCTCACTTTGAGCATTAATTTTAGGATGAAATGAACTATAATTATTTGTTATTCTAAAGTTTTCCTTAACAATTAAACCCAAAACAACTAACAAACAAACATCACAATAAAAAAAATAGCTTTCAGACAACCACGTTGTGGAAAAGTACATTTAATAAAGAATTCAATAGATCAAGGTGTACTCATTGTTTTCCTAAAAGTACTAAAATAAATATTTGTTGAAACTATGTATTACTGTCCAGATCATATCATTGTGAAAAGATATAATGGGAGAAAGGATTATAAAATGCATATATTCTCGTTCGTAATATCTATGATGGCATTAGAAATTCATTTTATCTCCAAATTGGTGCTTAACTTATAGAGAGACACCTCATTGTAGAATGAGTTGTTCAATGCCTTGTTCCATACAATACCACAAAAAGAATTGTTTACATGAAAGAATGACACTTTATATGTGACAATGTCCATGTGTGCAAGGTAATGTATTCCTTCCATTACAAGTTCTTTAATATGTTAATTTATGTATAACTTCTTTTAGAAAAATAAGGAATCATTATCAAAACTAGAGAAATCAACATTATGGAGTTGAAAATTTTTTAAATTCATTTCATGCATGTTACAAAATTGAAATTTGATGCATAGGTGAGAAGTATGTCATTAAGTGAATGGATTTCTATTGTTTGTATACCATTATGTTGGCCTTTTGAATAATAGAGTGAAATGTTTAATAAAAAACCCTCTTTCTTATATTAAAAACAACAGATTGGTTTAGTAAATTTTGATTATTTTATTGATCAATTTTCTTTAAGCTTTGATATTTCTACTATAAGATGCAATAGGATGAATTTTCTCCATTAATAATACACCTTTTTTCAAACATTGCTTCTTCAAAATCAAGTGATTTTCAGATGGTTTGATGAATAAGAGCATGCTTAGCATTTACATGATTTTGGTTTTATGATTCCTATGTAAATGTAGTCCCTTTTTCATTAACATGTTGGTATAGTTATTTTTTTAGTTGTAGTAGAAACTATTTAATACATTAATTGATTGTAATTCATTCATAGATCTACAAAAATGAAAATCTTATAGAGTTTTACTTTCTTAAGTTCAGTACAAACTCCTAATTAATATTCAATTTCTTCTTGCATAATTTTATAAAAACATTGTAAATAAGTAAATAGAAAACTATACACAAAAACTTCTATGCGACAAATAACGGGTAAAGTATGACAATTAAGAGCTAATGGTTAGAAAGTAGCTAGGCATACATTGAGGAGAAGTTCCGTTAGTCTATCTTCAAATATATACACTACAACGACTTATTCTTTCTCAATACTAACGATGAATTAATGATGGGATACATATCCCATCAACATGCTGTGGTAGTATAATGGGATCATAGTCTTGCATGGAAGATTCAATCATATTTAAACATTTCAATTGTCTTGGTGTGTCCAATATAGATTTTTCAAATATCTAGGTGTGGTTCAGGAAGATACTAGGAGTCTATCATATTAGTAATATATATATATATATATATATATATATATATATATATATACATACACACACACACACACACACACATATATATATATATATATATATATATATATATATATATATATATATATATATATATATATATATATATATATATATATATATACATATATATACACACATAGAGAGAGAGAGAGAAAGAGGGAAAGAGAGAAAGAGAGAGAGAGACAGGTCTAACAAATGACTGAAAAATATGAACACACCTCTTAACAATAAATTATGTTGATTACAACCAAGATGTTGAACATTACATTTAATAAATAATTCAATAGGTCAAGATCTAGTCATTTTTAGTCATAAAAGTACTAAAACATATATTTTTTAAACCATATATTACTATCCAAATCATTTCATTGTAAAAAGACATCATGAGAGGAACGATTGTAAAATTCATATAAATTTGTTCCTAATATTTATGATGGCATTAAATATTCAAATTTTCTCCGAATTGGTGTTTAAATTATAGATGAAAAGCACATTTTAGAATGAGCTTCTTAATGCCTTTTTCCACATAATACCACAAAAAGGACTCTTTACATGAAACAATGGCGTTTTGTATGTGACAATGTCCCATGCGTGCAAGCTATTGTATTTCCATTACAACTTCTTTAATATGTTACTTTACGTATAATGTCTTTTTTAGAAATATGAAATCATTATTGAAACTATAACAATCAACATTATGGAGTTTAAAAATTTGAAATTCATTTCATGCATGTTACACAATTGAAATTGGATGCATAGGTGAGAAGTATGTCATTAACTGAATGGATTTCTATTTTTTATATACCATTATATTGGCCTTTTGAATAATAGAGTGAAATGTTTAATAAAAAACCCACTTTTTGTATGAAAAAATTAAAGTTTGTTTTAGTAAATTATCACTAAATTATTGATCAATTTTCTTTAAGTTTTAATTTTTCTACTATTATATGCATTGGGATGAATTTTTTCCATTAATAATACACCTATGCTCAAACTATTAACATCAATTATTACTACAAACACTGGTTCTTGAAAATCAAGTGATTGTAAAATGGTTTGGTGAATAAGAACACGTTTAGAATTCACATAGTTTTCTTTTTATTATTCCTATATATATAGTCCTTTCCTATTAGTAACAAATGGTAATAAAGTATTTTTCTTAATTGTAGTAGAATAATAATACATTAACTGATTGTAATTCATTCATAGATTTACAAAAATAAGAATATTAAAAAGTTTTACTTTATTAAGCTTAGTACAAAGTCTTAATTAATATTCAATTTCTTCTTGCGTAATTTTATATATACTTTTTACAAATATGTAAATTGGAAAAATATATGCAAATACTTCTATGTGAAAAATAATAGGTAAGAAGTGACTACTAAGAGTTAATGGTCAGAAAGTAGCTACACATACACTCAGGACAAGTTCTCTATGCCTATTGTCGAATATATAAGATGCAAGAACTTATTCCAACTTCTCAATACTAAGGATGAATAACTTATGTGATATATATCCCATCAACAAGATGTGATAGTATTGTTGGTGCAAGAGACCCCAAGCCCACATACTTGGATGATTAGCTTATTTCACATGGAACCTTATATGATTAATCCCTTGTAAAATCAACTACATTTACATTTGTAAATGAATCTCACTTCTACGAGGAATTACGAAGCATCAAATCTCAATCCATTTGGTAGTTGATTGATGAGAGAATATATCCTATAGCTTAATACTTCATTTTCTGTGGAGTTTTGAATTTGAATTCACAAGATTGGCTCCAAATGCAACTATAAAAGAGGATCAAATGAATCGCATGATGTACCAACCTTGGGAAAACAATTGAGAGGGATCCTATGTGATTTCAGAGCTCACCTCATAGCTCAATAGCTCCCCTCACATTGTGCAATAGATTATTGCCAATGATATTGTACTTTTATGTGATCTAATACATAGATTTTCATTACATCATTACTTAACTTCTCTCCCATGACTACAACAGTATAGTGATCTTCTCAAAGCTTGTTCGCAGTGTATGATTGATCATTTGTCGTGATTTAAAGCATCATAGATTCATTATACTATCTACTATTTAGCTACAAAATCTCATTATCATTGGTTTTCTGAGTCGTGAGATATTATCACAACTTTAATCTCTAGTCTCTACTTTGATGCATCCCAAAAATGTCGGGGCACTCCTATGATTTGCTAAACTTCATACTTATCGTGTATTTCATCATTTTTATTGAAATCACTCATGATTGGTAGCTGTCTAATTTAATTCAACACCACCAAAAGGAATTAGGCTAATTGCTACTATGCTGAGAGCACTATTCATTATATTGAACAGGTGTAGAGACTAAAATAGCAAGTCTATGACCTTGGATCAATTTCCTACCTATTTGTTTTGATCCATTGTTCAATGGATCATGTTGCAAACAACATAGGTGATTATTTATGATCACTAGCAAGCTAAAGAGGCCCACTACAGTGTCCAGCACTTGTTCTTGGCTGGTATGAAGCAGGTTTAAGCAACACCACTTCATCTCTAAAGACTATCCACCATCTCCTCCAATTGTGGTATTAGAGCAACAACAAGCAAGATGGGAGATGGATTTCCATCATTCATTGAGAATTTGGACAGAAACAACTACCCAATATGGTCACTAAGGATGCAAGCCTATCTTCAAGGGAAAAGTCTATATGGATACATCTGAGGAGATGAAGAGATGCCAACATTCAAGAGCAAAAATCAACTGATAAGGGAAGAGCAAGAAAGGTTGACTGCATGGTCTACAAAGGATGCTCTTGTCAGGTCTTATCTATTAAACTCAATATCTGATTTCTTATTGCCTCACATTAGGAATTACAAGACCTCCCAATGCAAGGTAAAGATGATTAGCTTCTTTTCTATATTGATTCTGGTTGTTCCAATCATGTGGCTGGAAATGTAGCATTGCTATCTGATCTCGAATAACCCAAAGGGAAGCATGAAGTACAGACAGGTGATGGCACTAAACACTCTATCAAGAAAATTGGAAATGACAAAGGTTTTGATTGTTATATGAACCTCTTAAGTAAGGTTTTATATGCACCAACCCTAACAGAAAACCTAATGAGTGTTGTACAAATTGTTGAGAAAGGCTTACAAGTCAGATTCACAAGGCATGGAGCATATGTGGAAGACCCTCGACAAGTCTTCAACAGGATTGAAAAAGGTGATAAATCTGGAAAAGTATTTACATTTGAGATTGAAGACACCAGAAACATAGCACTCTTCAATTACAAAGATCAAAATCTATCTGAACTAGAGATATGGCACAAAAGGCTAGGTCATATAGGAGAATGAACACTTAAGCAAATATGCAAGGATCAGAGTGTGCTTGGCATTCCAAATGTGTGCAAGCAACACATGATATAAAAGTGTGGAGCATGCCAATTCGAAAAAGCTTAGAGGAAACCATTCAACAGCAAGGAGTACATGTATAAAGACTACTTGGAGCTTATACACACCGATTTGTGGGGTCCTAGCAAAGATCCATCAACCTTAGGTTCAAGGTACTATGTTTCATTTATAGAATATTATGTTAGATGGACAATTCTTTACTTCATGAAGCATGAGGATGAAGTATTTACATGTTTCAAAAAGTATTTGGCATTAGTTGAGAACCAAATAGGTAGAAGCTTGAAAAGGATCAGATCTGATGGAGGTGGTGAGTATTTCTCACAAGAATTTGATCATTCTTACAGGACAGAGGTATAAAAAGAGAGTTCACAACAAGATATACTCCTGCACTAAATGGAGTGGCAGAGAGAAGGAACAAGATGACAGTAGAAGCTGCAAGATCAATGTTACATACTTGGTTAACAGGCTCCCATCTGAATCCTCAGATGGAATGACACCCCATGAAGCATGGAATGGTAGGAGGTCCTCATTGGACCATTGCAAAATCTTTGGGTGCATAGCTTATGCAGATATACCCTCAAAGATTAGAGGGAAGCTTGACCCTAAAGCTGAAAAGTGTATATGTATTGGCTACGACCAAAACCAGAACGGCTATAGGCTATATAATCCCACTAACAAAGGATTTATAGTTAGTAGGGATGAAAAGAATTCATGGTTTGAGGATGATTGTAGGACGATCAAGCTACCTTATGATTTGGAAAATGAGTTTCCAACTCTCACTCAAGAAGATCAACAATTACTAGAAGATACCAATTCAGAGGATGAAGAGCAGATTGACTTCAAGGCTTGGAACTCAAGAGGCAAGGCTAAGTTCAAGCAATTGGAAGACATTCCAAAGTCCTCCAATCAAGCACTCAGGAGATCTCAAAGGGAGAGTAAAAAGCCCATAAGGTATGGCTATGACACATCATTAGTCACCAAGCATTTTGTGTACATCACTAAAGACTCTATGACAAAAGAAGCTTCTTCATATGAAGAGGCCAATAAGAAGGAAGAATGGAGAGAAGCCATGCACAAAGAAGTTGAAGCACTTCAAGAGAACAATACTTGGGAGTTGGTTCCCAAGAAGCCAAGCACGAAGGTAATAGGATCCAGGTGGATATATAAAATGAAGAAAAATTTAGATGGTTCTATAAGCAAGTACATGGCAAGGTTAGTGGCAATAGGGTTTGCTCAAACCCATGGAGTGGATTATGAAGACACTTTTTCACCTATGGCTAAGATGCCAACAATTAGGGTTTTGGTAAGTATTGTGCTTCCAAGAATTGGAACCTATATGAGTTAGATGTTAATAATGCATTCCTTAATGGATGGATCTCAGAAGAAGTGTACATGGCTCAACCACCAAGGTATAAAGATAAGGATACACCAGGGTTTGTATGCAAGCTAAGGAAGGCGCTCTATGGCCTAAAGCAAGCTCCTAGAGCTTGGAATCATAGGCTTGTTACCTATTTGTAGGATCAAAGTTTTTTGGCCAGCAAAGTAGATTCTTCTTTATCTATAAAGAAGACCAACTCAAAAATTATCTACTTATGTGTATATGTGCATGACATCATCATTATAAGGAATGATGCTAATGGCATCAAGTAGGTTAAAGTTCAACCAATGGAAGAATTTAAAAACACTTCTAAGTTGGACATAAAGATCTACTCTAATGCAGATTGGGCTGGCTCCAAGGATGATAGGAGGAGCACCTTAGGATACTTGTCTTTTGTAGGTTCAATCCTCATATCATGGTCATCTAAGAAGCAACCAAATGTAGCATTGTCATCTACAGAGGCAGAGTATAGAGGCCTAGCAAATGCAACTCAAGAGGCTATGTGGATCAAGCAACTCTACACAGATTTGGGATTACACTCTTACACTCCAATAATTTTTGGTAACAACACTAGCTCACTTTGCTTGGCTGCTAATCCTATATATCTGCAAGGACTAAGCACATTCAAGTGCACTATCACTATGTAAGGGCGAAATTGCTTAGTAAGAACATTCAATTGTCCTATGAATCAACTCATTTACAATGTGCACATATAGTCACAAAGTCCTTGGATGCAACCAAGATGAATAGGTTCAAATTGATGCTTGGTTTGCAGAAAATCAAGGAGGAATAAAGTCCAAGCATGTCAGGCTTTAGGGGGGGTTGTTGGTGCAAGAGAATCCAAGCCCACATACTTGGATGATTAGCTTATTTCTCATGGAACATTATATGATCAATCCCTTTTAATATCAACTACATTTACCTTTGTAGAAGAATCTTGCTTCCATGAGGAATTAGGAAGCATCAAATCTCGATCCATTTGGTAAATAATTAGGATTTACTTTTAGGTGGACTTTTGAATTTGAATTAAAAAAATTGGCTCCAAACTTAACTATAAAAGAGGATCAAATGACTCGCATGATGTACCGACTTTGGGAGAACAATTGAGAGGGATCCTATGTGATTTGAGAGCTCATCTAATAGCTCAATCACTCCCCTCACAATGTGCAATAGATTATTGCCAATGAAATTGTACTTTTATGTGATCTAATACATACATTTTCTTTCATTACATCATTACTTCACTTCTCTCCCATGACTACAACAGTACAGTGATCTTCTTGAAGATTGTTCTAAGTGTATGATTGATCATTTTTCATGATTTAAAGCATCACAGATTCAGTATATTGTCTATTATATAGCTACAAAATTGCATTATCATTTGGTTTCTCAATCAAGAGATATTATCATAACTTGACTCTTTGGTCTATACTCTGATGCATCCCAAAAATGTCAGGGCACTCCTATGATTTGCTAAGCATCATACTCAGCATGTAATTCATCATTTTTAATTAAGTCACTCATGATTGGTAGTTGTCTAAGTTAATTATACATCATCAAAAGGAAGTAGGCTAATTTCTACTATACTTAGAGCACTTTTCATTGTATTGAAACAGATGTAGAGACTAAGATAGCAATTCTATGACCTTGGATCGATTTCCTACCTATTTTTCTTGATCAATTGATTAGTGGATCATGTTCCAAACAACATAGGTGATTATGATGAATAGCAAGCTAAAGAGGTCCACTATACTCTACAATGCTTGTTCTTGGCTAGTATGAAGCAGGTTTAAGCAACACCACTTCACCTCTGAAGACTATCCACCATTTCCTCCAACAAGTATGATGGGATCATAGTCTTGCATTTAATATTCACTCATATTTTAACATTCAATCATCGTGGTGAGTCCAAGATAGATTTTTCAAAAATCTAGGTGCGATTCAATAAGATAGTAGGAGTGTATCATCTTAATAATATATATATATATATATATATATATATATATATATATATATATATATATATATATATATATATATATATATATATATATATATATATATATATATATATATATATATATTGATGGAGAGTATTAATCTCCAAAAGAACAACCTACTCTTGATTTTAGAACACCTCTATATCAAGAATAAGTCAAAACTTTCACCAAATTAGAAGTCCAACTTCCAAATTATCAAAAGTTGAAAAAATTATGTGAAGAAGATAAAACACAGAAAGTCTGCTGCACAATTTCTTCTCATTGACCTATCAAACATGTAAAGTTTTCTATGAAATTTTGTATGAAGTGTTGCCTAGAAGTTGCGCACCTCCTCCAAGTTAAAGTTCTTCAAAAGGTTTAGTATAACTTGAGAGATCAACTTCACAAGTTACCTATGTCTAAATCTGCACTTCTGAGAAGTCGATTTGACACCCCTAACTTCTTAACTTTGGTTCTCACAATGTCGAACCCGTTTTACCAAATCCTTTTGGCTGTAGATAGCTTATCTCTCAACTTAAATTTTGAGCTATCATATGTGTAAAACTTTACACTGTGCACTGAGCACTACTCATTTCTTTGGACTCGAAATCTGCGCCTGTTTCAGAGAACTGTGAACATTCATTACATATGAATGTTCCTACACACAATTCTCCTAGCCTGTTTACAATTAGACTCTAAAATTCAAGTCAAAGACTCATTAACTATCAACTTAGATATCCTCAAAAGGATTTCACAAATGATCAAACACAGACGGAGCAGACACGAAAAGATCGGGCGCATTATTTCTTCAATTACTCAGAAAAATACAGTTGAGTGATGAGAGGAAAACTCAACTAACATTTCACATGTCTCATGACATCTAACTTCTCCGTTCTTGACATCTATGCTCACTCATCTATTCTTTCATATGCTCTCATATCACGTCTCGACATTTTCAAGGTATTTATAGAGAAATTTGTACAAGTCTATGACTAATCAAAGATCTAAGTGAACTATAACTATACTAATGTACATATGTGTACATTCCTCATATCCTCTGAATGTATCTTTCCTCCAAGCTTCAATTGGTGATTGATCTGCACCAACAGCTCCCCCTCAATCATCAATTGAGGTTTCTCTTTTCTTCTTTATACCTGCCATGTCTTTAAACTTCTGTAGCTTTGGTCCATCCAAGCTCTTTGTAAGCATATCAGCTATTTGATCTTTAGTTGAAGTATGTATGACTTCAATCTCTTTATCCATCACCTTCTCTCTTAGAAAGTGATACTGTATCTCAATGTGTTTGGTCCTGGCATGAAAAACAGGATTAGCAGCTAAATACAATGAACTCATGTTATCTCCATATATAATTGGTACCCCATGCACAATGTCAAAACTCTTCATCAAAGTCTTGAGCCAAATCACTTCCTTTGCAGCTTCAACCATGCCTTTGTACTCTGCTTCTGTAGAAGACAAAGCAACTGTATGTTGCTTCTTGGAACACCATGAGATAAGTTTATCTCCCACATAACACATGTATCCAAAAGTTGATCTTCTATCATCTGGATTACCTGCCCAATCTGCATCACTATAAATTTTGATATTTGTATCTGAGGTGAACCCATAATACAAACCTTCATTGAGTGTACCCTTAATGTACCTCAACACTCTTTGACCTGCAATCCAATGTTCTTTCCTTGGGCAATGCATGAATTGAGACAAAACCCCTACTGCATATGATAAATCAGGTCTAGTTAAAGTAGCATAGATAAGACTACCAACCAAACTCTGATATTTTCTCATGTCCTTGAATTCTTCACCTCCAAACTTACTCAATTTATGATTCACCTCCATTGGTGTAGGTGCTACCCTGCAATCATCCATTTTAAACTTGATTAACAAGTTCTTCAAATACCTTTCTTGGGTCACAAATACTCCATGTTGAGTATATGTAATCTCCATGCCCAAGAAGTATGACAAGTCTCCCAAGTCACTTATTTTGAACTCCTTTTCCATTTGCTTCTTGAGTCTTTGTATTCCTTCTTCATCTGTACCTGTAAGGATTATATCATCAACATATATGCACATGTATATGAAACCATTATCACTTGCTTTGACAAGCAAGCTACTATCTGCTTTAGACACCTAAAATCCAAGTTCTTTCAAGAACTTTACAAGTCTATAGTTCCATGCCCTTGGGGCCTGCTTCAAGCCATACAAAGCTCTCTTGAGCTTGCACACATGATCTGGATACCTTTTATCTCTGAACCCTTGAGGTTGCTCCATGAACACATCATCTGAAATATAACCATTCAAAAAAGCATTTTTCACATCAAGTTGACATAACTTCCAACCTTTACATGCAGCAATAGCTATAAGTGTTCTGATGGTTGTCATCTTTGCCACAGGACTATAAGTCTCATCATAGTCAACACCATATGTTTGAGCAAACCCTTTGACAACAAGTCTAGCTTTATATCTAGACACACTTCCATCTGCAAACCTCTTGGCCTTGTAAACCCACTTGCATCCAATGATTTTCTGACTATTTGGTTTTGGAACCAAATCCCATGTTTGATTCTCCAATAGTGCATCAAATTCTTCCTGCATAGCTTTCTCCCATTTTTCCTTACCTTTTGCCTCTTCATATGTAGAAGGGTCTTCATCTGTTTTCATCATATAAGCATAATCTTTTGTGGCCAAAAATGAAGTATCATAGCTATACCTTGTAGGTTGCCATTTATTCCTTGTAGACCTCCTAAGCTCTCCACTTCTTGAGGTTTCAGGTTCTTCATATTCAGGATCAAATCTTGGTGTTTCTTCCACTTCAACCTGCACTTCATTATTCTCTTGTTCATCAAATATTTGAACCTTTGATTTACCTTTCCTTTGGCTCACTTCTTCTTCATCACCTGTATTGATATTGACTGTACCTGCATACCAAGTACTTTGCTCATCAAATGTAACATCTTTAGAAACCATGAATTGTTTTGTAGATGGACTCCACAATCTATAGCCCATCTGCTTATCATCATAACCAATGAAAACATATTTTTCAGCTTTAGGCTCCAACTTGTGCCTTAATTGTGATGGCACATATGCATATGCCACACATCCAAAAACTCTGCAATGATCCAAGGTAGGTCTCTTACCCCACCAAGCCTCATATGGTGTCATACCCTGCAAGGCTTTACATGGTAACCTATTGACCAACTAAGTGGTTGTATTTACAGCCTCAGCCCACAAATAATTAGGGCAATTTTTCTCCTTCATCATGGATCTTGCAAACTCAACAAGTGTTCTATTTCTCCTTTCTGCTACACCATTTTGTTGAGGAGAGTACCTGCAAGTAACTTCCCTCTTTATACCTGCATTCCACAAGTAATCACTGAACTCATTAGAAAAATACTCTCCCCCTCCATCTGACCTTAGTCTCTTCAACTTATGTCCTGTAATTCTTTCTGCATATGCATGATAGTGTTTGAATGTATTAAACACTTCTGACTTATCTTTGATCACATAGATAGTGATCCATCTAGTAGCATCATCAACATAAATCACATAATACCTTGACCCATTTATACTGAAATCCTTTGATGGTCCCCACACATCTGTGTGTACCAATTCAAGCTTCTCTGAGTACATAAAACCATGCTTGGAGTAGGGAAGCTTATGAGCCTTACCTAATTGACATGCCTCACATCTGTATGTCATATGTTGACCTGCAACATTAGGCAATCCAAGCACTGAACCATTGTTAATCATGTCTTTAATACCTCTTTCATTGAAATGTCCAAGCCTCTTGTGCCAAAGATCTAACTCAGAGATCTTATGTCCTCCATATGTGAACATAGCATGACCAAAATTGCCTTGAATCTTCAATGTAAATAATCTTCCTTCTTTCTTCCCTGAAACAATCTGTTTATACCCTTGGCTAGGGTCTTCCACATATACTCCATCATTAGTGAACCTTACTTCATATCCCTTTTCAACAATTTGTCCTACACTTATCAAATTCTTAGGAATTGTAGGAACATACAAGACCTTACTCAATAAGGTACTACCATCCTTGGCCTTCACTGATCCAATTGACTTCACATTGTGCTTTGTGTTGTCACCTGTTTGAACAACATGATTAAAAACCTTATTCTCCAAATCAGTCATCAAAGATATATTACCACTCAGGTGATTGCTACACCCTGAGTCAATGTAGAAGACTCTCTGATCTTCACTCTGGCTTTCACAAGTTGCATTCATTATCAATGTTGAATCCTCCTTTTGATCTGAAGCATAATTGTAGTAGGTGTTGTTGTATTGTTGACTTTGGAATCCTCTACCTGCATTTCTTCCAAAGTAACTCCTACCACCTCTGCCTCTGAAATTACCTCTTTGATTTCTGCCTCCTCTTCCTCTTGAATTATAGTTCTGATTATATCCACCATTACTCTGATTATTATGCCAACAATCATTAGCTAAGTGATTTGTCTTACCACAAATCCAGCAAGCTTTGCCTCCATCTTTGTTGTTCCTGCCTCTTCCTCTTCCTTTGCCACCTCCTCTTCCTCTTAGGAAGTTGGCTTGACTAGTTGTACCTTCATCTTCACCTGCTTGTTGCTTTCCTTTGCTATTCTTCTTCTTGTCCTTTGAGTACATTGCATGACCTGCACTCTTGTCACCATCTCCTTTAACATCCTGCTCAAATGCTAGCATATGACCTAGCAACTGATTTAAATCAGGAGTGAAATGATCAAGTGATAACTCTGTAGACAAAATGAATGGCTTCCATTTGTCATCACCTCTCAAACCTGTAAGGATTTGCCTTACCAATTTATCCTCCTCAATGTCTTCATCAACAGCTCCTAATGCATCTGCAATGTCTTTCATCCTTGTTACATAGTCTGAAATAGATTGAGAGGCCTTCTTCTTGAAGGTTGTAAATTCTGCCCATAAGGATGCCTTCCTTGACTTTGTAGTATTCTGGAAATGCTCCTCCAAAGCATTCCAAATATCAGTTGCACTTTCAAGACCTCGAATGTGAGGTAACAAGTAATCATTGACTGCCATATATATAATGCTCCTAGCTTGAGCATCTTTCTTCATCCAATTTTTCAAATCTGCTAACTCTTCCCTAGTTGGAACACTAGGATCTCTGAATTGTGGCTTCTCTTCTTCTCTTGTGATGTAGGCTATTAAATCTTTGCTCATAAGATGAGCTTCCATCCTCATTGACCATGCAGGATAGTTTTCCCTATCCAATTTCTCTATCTGTAGAGAATCTCCCATCTTGTGTCCACCTGTGTATTGAAATCTTCAAGCTTTATAAACAATATATGTACCTTTACTTCGAATTAGACTCCTTTTGTCCTTCTTGATGTCTTATGGTCTCCTCCTCAAGCTTTGCCTTCAAACTTCCACCTTTTAGTTCTTCAATTGTTGAATTTCTTGAATCTACAGCAGTCGGGATCCTCCTTTCCTTGATTTGATGTCTCCTGCTCTGATACCACTGATGGAGAGTATTAATCTCGAAAAGAACAACCTACTCTTGAATTTAGAACACCTCTATATCAAGAATAAGTCAAAACTTTCACCAAATTAGAAGTCCAACTTCCAAATTATCAAAAGTTGAAAAACTTCTGTGAAGAAGATAAAACACAGAAAGTCTGCTGCACAATT